>JAOVYX010020149.1:0-17450 GCA_035668315.1 Drosera spatulata
CATCCATCTTTTCTTGTACTTTGTTTTCTAACTCTTCAGAATCTGGAAGCACCACCTCTTCTGTCGATGACCATGATAAAGCTTCGTCGAAAACCACATTTCTTGAAGTGTAGTAGCGACCTGTTGTAGGGTCACAGCACCTCCATCCCTTCCTTGCATCATCATATCCGACAAAGATGCAACGAATTGTCTTTTTGTCGAACTTATTTCGAAGGCGGCCTGGGACAAAGACGTAGCAGATACATCCAAATACGCGGAAGTGGCTGACCTGGGTTTGACATCCATAGCTTCTGAAAAGGTGAGATGAAACGTAACTTTGTCTGAGATAGCCTATTGATTACATACGTCACCGTCTTTATACACTCTACCCAAAACCTTGGGGACACATTCTTTGAGTGCATTAAGTTTCGACATATCTCTACCAAATGTCGGTTCTTCCTCTCAGCAACACCATTTTGCTGAGGAGTGCTAGGGTATGTCAATTGGCGTTTGATCATGTGCTTCTTCAGGAATGACGAGAATACATCTTATGTGTATCCCCTCTATTGTCGGTACGTACACAACGTACCTTCTTTCCAAGTTCATCTTCAACTTTTTCTACAAACTCTTTAAATTCTATGATGACTTCAGATTTTTTTTTTTAAGAAAGTAAACCCTCACATACCTTGAAAAATCATCAATGAAAGTCGCCGTATACTTTGCCCCGCTGACAAATGGATGCTTCATCGGTCTGAAGACATATGAGTGGATGAGTTCCAAAGGCTCCTTTACTCTAAACTTTGACTCCTTGTAAGGAAATCGATGAGCCTTTCCATATTCACACCCGGCACAGATAGTATCTCTTTTGACTTATAGATGAGGAAGGCCCGTTAACATCGACTTTTTCATCATGATCTCCAACTTATGGTAACTCACGTGCCCAAGTCTAGCATGCCATAAATTTATCGTCTCGTTTTTCCGAGTCTTATCTACGTATGCTGATTCAGCAGACATCACGTAGATAGATTCTAACCTTTGCCCCTTCATTATTGGTGTACCCGAGACCTTTAGATTTTGGTACACCTTGATATCTTGTGGTCCGAATATCACATAATTTTCGAATGATGACAGTTGAGACACAGGTAACAGATTCTTTGTCATACCTGGCACGTGATAGACGTTTTGTAACTGTACCTCGTTAGCGCCGGATCGAGGTGTAATCACAAGTCTTCCCAACATGACTAATCGGAAGTCTGGAGTTGTTTGCAGTGACTACAACTTGTTTTCCTTTATACTCTGTCATGCTCTCTAGTTTCTCCTTGTCTCCGTCATATGATTAGAGTAACCAGAGTCAACAATCCAATCTTGGTTGTAGTCTATCCTTCCTGAGTTTGAAGATGGTGAAAGGACAACTTTCTCCGTGGTTGCGAAAGATGCATAGCTATCCCACTCTTCTTCACTTCCACCATCATAGTGGGTACGGGTCACCACATTTCCTTCAATATTTTTCTTCTTAAACCAACAATCACGGACGATGTGGCCCTTCTTACCATAATTATAGCAGTGAAGTGTTTCTTATGCATGTCCTTAGGTGACTGTCCTCTTTTGTCTGGGATATGCTTTGCTCCCCCTAAATTTGTGCCCTTTTGTTAATGTCTCATAGGGGTACTCCTTTGTTTCTAACTAAAGAGTGCTTCTTCTTCACTCTTTGTGGAAACACCCAATATTTGTTTAACCATAGTCTCTTGATTGGCCAACAGACTCTCCAGATCCGTGATGGATGGTGGAGTAGGCCATCCTTGTACTGCCGTAACAAATACGGCATATTCTGGCCTCGGTCCATGGATGATGATCCTTCTCATCCTGGACTCACTAATTTTGGACTCTGGATCTAATTGAGATATGTCCCGACATAAATTTCTTACTTTTGTGAAGTATTGGTTGATAGACATACCTCCTTATTTTGTAGACATCAACTCATTCTCCAAGAGTTGGAGTCGAACATCATGCTTCTGCGAGAAGAGTGACTTGAACGTGTCTCATATCTTTTTCGGAGTATCTACTTCACGTGTGTGCTTAATCAACTCCTTCTTAATGGTTGTCTTGAGCACATACATAACCTTCCCACCTTTGATTTTCGACTTCCTATATGCATTGGCATTCTCTGCGGAGAGTGGTGCTGTCTCATTACCACTAACAATCTCCCAGAGATCTTATTCTTGTAAATAGGACTCAATGCATGTACTTTAATAACTATAGTTGCTCCACGTCTTCGGTTGTGTTCGATAGATCCGTCATGACTCCTTGATCTCGAACTAATCGGATCGACGATCTTACATCAAGTTATCAACCTCGGCTCTGATATCACTTATAGAATTTAAGGAGGATGATACTAATCGAAATACTTGATATTGCTCAATGGAACACTATAACTTGAGACACAAGACTCTAAATCTTTTAGGTAGGAGACTCTTTGTTATTGGAATGTTTGCTTGACTTGATGATTGGATGCGAAGGCCTTGAACTATTTTTATAGTTGAGGATGGAAGGGTGTAGAATGTGAGAAGGATGCAGAAGATATTTTGAAAGAACAATCTACATAAGGAGAGGGATGGAGAAGGGTAGAGAATTCTAAATACCTCTAGAATTGATCACCTTCTTTGAGCCATACATGTTGGACTCAAGGATTGGTCTTGGGTTTTAATCTTTTTTGGGTTGGTGTTGGACCTTCAACGATAACATGCTGTGAACTCTTGCTTCTACAGGGTCATTCCCAAGGATTGCATACACGTGTACCATTCAGCAAGTTTACAGCAAAGAATAACCTCAGTGAACTCGCTAACCCATACACTGATTCTCTTTTTCAAGTGAACATGAGAACTCGAACAACCAGTTTAAACATCCAAAAGTGAAAGAAACGGCCTAGATGATGAAAGGATGAACGAAATATAGCAGAAAAACAAGAAGCTCTAGGCTAACTATTGTCAGAACAGAACATTACCAAAGCAACTTCGTTTCATTTTCGCCAGCCCTGTGTCCAGTCTACAGCTCTTTATCTCCCCTTCGATATGGTAACAAGATCTGTATTAGTGAAAGGCAAAGATAAAGTAAATCTCCTGAAACAGAACATCTTCTCCATTTAATTGTATTACTACAAAATCGACAGACAGTTACAGCTATCCAAACAGGCTGGGATATACAAGGCCCAAATTTACATTTGAACAAGCTAAAATGAACTTTACCAGAATTGGCAAAAAAACTCAAGCTAGGGTTCTAGCAATTCAACACCAAAAGGACTATCCAATCCATATATAGCTTGACTATGATTCAACACACCAGTATTCCAGGCGAAAAAATAAGCATCCTAGGTTTCTAGCGACTTCTGTTACCCAGTAGTCCATCAATCTATATTGTTGATTAAAAAATTGATGAACATCAGTAAACAAGATGCATCTCACAACCCATCAACACAATGACCGTATATTACCAAATAACGGACAGGATCGGGCAAAATCATCGGAACGGAACCAACCCAGTTATCCATCTCAACAAAACCTCAAATTCGATGACCAAAATGCAAGCAAACCCAAGCAAATGAACAGAACCACACAAGAGAAAGGACGATGCCTCCCACAAAAACATACATCTCCCATCATCATCATCATTCATCAGAACCCATCAACAGAATCATCAAAACCGGACGAAAACAGACAAAATCATCAAAATGGAAATAAACCATCTCATCAAAACCACAAACCCAAGACCCAAAATGCAAGAACCGAAACAAGTGAGACCAACCCTTAAGAATATACAAACCAATAGCGCAGAAACCAATCCCATCGAGGCAAAATCCAGAGAATATGTGAGAGATTAAAGCACTGAGAGATGAAAACAAAGAGGGATTGTTGCGATTCAGAGGAAAACCACAGTTTTTTCATGGATTGAGGGGTTGAAGTTTTTTCCTCACCAAGCAATGGCACAGTTGTTCTTCTCTGCCTCTCTTTCTCTGCTCCTTGCCAGCTGCTCTGTGTGCGTCTCTGAAAATGGCTGCAAAAATATGCTGTGTGACAAAGAGACAAAAAAAAAAAAAAAAAGAGAGAAAAAAAACCTTTTTTTTCTTGTTTGAAATTTTTGGTACAGATTTTAATTAGGTGTGTTGCGGCTAACATGATAACGTCACTATCAAAAGAATACTTTTGTGCTTTTATAAACAAATGCGCAAGTATAACGAAATTTATAACGAGAGACATCAAGCAATTGATTTCATTTTAACTTAAGAAAATCCATCAACATCATTTGTTTAGGTCATGGAATAACTAGATATTTGTTAAATTGTTCATATCTTCGTTCGATTTGCACGACTCTTTTACTATTCCATGTAATTGGTTGGTGTAACAGCACTCTTTACTTTTTTTGAACTTAGTCATCGATATTATTTTCCTTACACTTTGGTCGCCTTAAAACATAGTACTTCCTCCATCCCGAAAATATTAAAACGTTTTGACTTTGTACTTATGTCAATGCAAAATTTGACATACGTGTAACGACGTTCAAATACTGTTTTTATTAAATTTATCGTGAAATATTAATTATTGTATAAGTTATGTACTTCAACTTAAAATATGTTGTGGGACGATCCGACGTAACTTGATATGAAAACAAGATTTGTATTCGTACATATAAAATAATACAATATATGTATATGTTGTAATTAATATAGGACGGAGGTAGTATTTTATTGTCCTAAACACCATAGGAGTTGTGTAGCATTACTGCTGAAAACTGTGAAAATCAAAATTAGTAATAGAAATAAAAAACCAGTATCGAAAACTAAAATCATTTGAATAAATAAAATGATGTTTTTATAAAAGAGGAAAATAGTATTCAATCCCCTGGACTTTCGATCTTTTGTATTTTGTCCCCTAATTTTGAAAATAAGCACTTAACTCATCCTAAATTTTTAAAAAACCTTAATTTTTGACACATTATCTCCTTAAAAGTATATATTTTTTTGACAGAAACTCCCCTCATAGGGAAACATATGCCTATTTCCAAAGTTGAGCGGGTAAAATACAAAAGGTTAAAAATTCAAGAGTTAAATGTATTTTTTTTCCTTATAAAAGGGATATTGAATACTAAACTCATTGAAACATGAAATAGAAACTAAGAACCATTTTTTTTTTCTTCTATCTTTATTCAGAAACAGGAATAAGAAATAAAAACATTTCTTTTTCATCCACTAACAAATAAAAATAAAAAAAATAAAAATAAAAATGATACCAAACAGTCTCTTTAACACTCTTTTTTTTTCTAAATATAATCATACTCTTTTCGTTTCATATTATATACAACACTTGCTTGTTTGGATCGTCCCAAAATATATATATACAATATATCTCATTTAAGTAACCTTTTTACATAAAAAATATCAAATCAATCATCATCTGCTACACTACTCTCACTATCTTCTCTCATAATAATACAATAAACCCCACAAACACTCAAAAAATATTTTTTTTTATCAAATTTCACTCAAATTCAAAACTTACATAAAATTATGTGTCGGATCAACATATTATCTATAACATGAACAGAAAATATTACTATATCTTTGTCAAATAAAATACAAACATACACTCATAACATAAACAAAAGTAGACGTCTGTTCATACTTGCGTAAAAAATATAAACTCACATTGGAACGAATGAAGAAGTGCCCATGTTTAAAAAGTTGTTAGTCATAAAAAAACCTCCACCTCTTTTCTGGCCCCTTACATTCTGTTGTGCATCGTGATTTTATTATACTCTCCTCTCATCACCCCACCGCTCTTTCCCCTTCCCCCTCACAAACCCTAATTTCGCCCTGTCGCCTCTTTTCCCCAATTCGAACCCCCAAATTCAATCTCCCCATGTCGACGGCCGCCGGCGACTCAACCACCACGCAACAATCACTCCCCTCGGTGCCGGTGGCGTCCTCCTACGACGGCGGCGCCGGAGGAAAGTTCAGGAAGAAGCCATTTCGGCGGCACCAATCGACCCCGTACGATCGTCCGCCGACGGCAGTTCCGAGGATTCAGCAGAGGAACGGGTGGCTTGCGAGAATTGTTGATCCTGCTTCGAAGATCATAGCTTCAGGCGCTCACAGGCTTTTCGCTTCGGTGTTTCTCAAACGGTTGCTTCCTCCTCCGACTTCGCCGCAGCAGCACGGGCTGAGAGGTGTTGTTTTGTGGGGTTTTTTATGTGTTTGGTTTGTTGAATTTGTTGGTTTTGTGTGGGGTTGTGAAATTGATAGGGGAAATGAAGTTGGGATGGGTGTGGTATGTGAAAATATGGGGGTTGGATGCGAGATTGAAATTGGTTTGTTGGTTTTCGTCGTTGGATGTGTTTCTGGTTCATTGATTATTTGCTAGTTTCTTTGCATCAGAAGAGAATACTGGGAAATTTGGGTTGTGCATCTACTGATGTTTTTAGTTGAGGAACCAATAACCATGTAGCCTTGGTAATTTGGCGGGGTTGAAATCAATTAAGGATTTGATGTTAGCTAATTGTATAGAAATACATGGGTGCCATGTGTTGGAATGCGTTAGCTAACCGAATAGCTATCCATGTGCTAAAAGGTGGAGTTGGCGTCTTGGGACTTGGTTTGGTTTTCTATCATATTTCTTGTAGAACATTTCTATTCATTTTAAAGTATTCTTTAATAATGAACGTTTCTATTCATTTTAGACATTGTGTTAGCTTTCCTACGGAAACGAAAGTTTAAGTCACTGGTTGGAACTTCAGAGTATATTCTACCAATAAATTCTGGCACCTAGGATTCTACTGAATCTAGAATGGCTACTGTCATATGTTTGATACTTGGCAAATGGAATATTAGAAGCACCATAATCTGGTCTTGCAAAATGTGAGATGTTTGCCATTTTATTTGTGAAATTTAATGTGCATTTGTTGACCTTCACGATGAGGGATTCTGATAATTCACATCTAGTTTGTGCTATTTTCACCTGATGAGCGTGAGTTTATTCTATTACGTCTTTGTATGGGTCTCTTTTAAACCAGTTTTTAACTTCACTATGTTGGTCTGAATTCATTGTTATTTACCATCTTGTCACTTTTATTCATGGATATTTTCTTCTAAATGGAATTATTTTCAGCTTTGTGATTGAATGCTGTTAATAGGAAGCATGTCATCCCTATTAGTGAACTAATTTGTTATTTACTGTTTTTTTTTTCTCTCCCCTTTTTTGATAGCCTGCTGAATGTTGCGAATGCCATTTTTTTCCACGTCTATATAAGAGTCTTTCTTGTGGATTGGGATCTTTGTTTCTTACTGGATGCTGTTGTAACTTGTAATGCAGCAGGCACAATCATTTCAACTTTTTTACGAGTTGAATTGTAACAATATTGCAGAACGTCTACTTAATTCCTCTACTAATTACATTTTATGTTCTGCTAAATGGCTAGATGCAAATCAAGAAAGAAGATACAATCAACAGGAAGCTGCAACAATGGTAAGCCTCATGCTCATGTTCTGTGTGATGCTATTTGAGTTTTCATCATGATGCTCGTGCAAGTAATGTGCTCTTTTTGATTGGTTGCTCTGGTCTGAATGTATCCAGCTTTGCTCATTACACGATCTGCTTCTTTTATCTCTTTAGTTCCGTTTTGACTGTATTTACTAGTTGAAAATGTCATGGAGATGCCTTTCAAAAAAAAAATAAAAAAATTCAATCGTTAAAGCTTTGATCCGTTGTATGGTATGCTTCTTGAGCACTTACCATAGTCTTGCACATTGTGGATTTTGGTAATTCCTCACATGTTGAAACAAAATTGGGTCCATTTTAACTGCTTAATGCAAAAAGAAGTCGGTGATGTATTGGTACCATAATTATACCTTATTTAATTTATCACCTTTGGCTTTTCATTTACCTTTAAGTACATATGCGGATTTTCTGTAGGAAAATATTCATCGTGTGGAAGAAAACTCTGTCCGTACTCAGGAGAGTCTTGAAGCTTTGAAAGAAGGTGATGGGATCACTACACTTGAGCAGATATTGAGGGAGAAAAATTTCACCAGGCAAGTTTTCATTCTTCAGGGAATTATTCGGTCTTCCCTCGATATGTGCAGTTAACGATTCTCTTGTATGTGATTAGTTACTTACATCTCTTTCCATAGAACAAATCATACCCAGCTTGCATCAACAGCGGTGTGTGGGCTGGCAGAAGGTGTAAATGACCCCACAATTTAGCCCAAATGTATGATTCCTTTAGGTGCACAGCATCCAAAATTGCTTATATTCTTATAAAACGCTGTGAAATTACTTTCTGTGGTATCGTTTGCTTTGTGGTGTGTAGTGATTGTTTACATTCACAAGTTGGAGCAGTTTTCTTTCAATGTTGTCTCGTCTCGTCATTATATTTTCCTTCACTTTCTGCAGAGATGAGTTGGATCATTTAACTGGATTGCTCCTTTCAAGGACAATTGATACGGCTAATGGAGGTGTGAAGGAAACTTCAGATAAAACTCACGAAGAGAACCATGCTCATCATTCCAGGGACACTTCTGCCGTTAATGGTCCACTTCTGGAAAATCAAATCAAGTCTAATGTATTAAATGTGTCAAACTTGACTCCTGCTCTGGGGAACGTAAGTATAGAGCCTTATTTCATTCGTTTGTCTTATTTATCTCCGGTTCTTTTGACTCTAAGTGGTCAAACTGGTCTCATTTTGTTGCTTATCATGTACTAGGTTTTCGAAGAAGATATGGCTTCACCTGTTCACCTTGCTAAAGCTTATATGGCTAGTAGGTCCGCAAAAACATCTCCATCCATGTCGGGTTTGAGAAACCAAGCACATAAAGAACGGACACCTTTTGATGGCTCACCATTTCAGCTGCAATCACCCAGCATTTCTCTTCCTTCAAAACATCCTAATTCTGCTGGCAGTTGTGGAAATAATTTTCTGATGCCAAGATCTCGAGGAAAAACTGCGATATATTCTATGCCGCGTTCACCCTATTCCAGGGTTCAGACGTCTTTGCTACATAAGGTTCTTTTATTCAGTGTTCATTTCTTTGTTTTCTTCTTTTTGTTTATTTTGTTGGGGGAGTGAGGGGTGGGGTATTGTTTTCTTTATGTTGTCAGTCAGAGCTTTTGCTGCAATGGTACAGGGTAATGAAACTGCTTTTGAAGCTGGACCATCAACATTGTCCCAAAATGCTCTCGCTGTATCTCAAATGAACGAGCCAAAGAAATCTGTAAGTATCTTTCTATAATCCTCCTGCTTCATTACTTTGTTCCTGGCCCTCGTCCAATCATCCTTTGTTATTTATTCTGGATATTTATTCTCAGGCTTTGAAGCGTCAGATTTCTGTCTTTGACAACGATATTGGTTCTGTTGGTCCCATCCGCCGTATTCGACAGAAGCCCAATCTTCTCTCTCCTAGAAGTATGACTTCTCGTATTGCCCAGGATACTGAACTAGCTGCTGCAGAAAGAAAAACTACCGTGCAGTCTGCAGAGGATCACTTTCCTTTAAATATACAGGCAGAGAGGATAAATTTGAAGCTGAGGAATCAGAATTCTTTGCATCATCCTTCTAAGTCAGTCGAGATGGGCCAAAGGATACTCCAGCAACTTGACAGAATATCCCCCAAGGAGAAGCCTAAAGAGACCTACAATGTTGCTAATAAGTCGGCCACTGAGCTGATTCCTACGATGTTACGAGGACAGACTTCTAGAAGCTTGGAGATAGCTGATACTTCCAAGTTGCAGAAGAGTTTCCTATTGGATAACAAGGAAAACAGTGCTTCCCATGCTGTACAAGATATTCCAAATTCTTCGTATAGGAAAGAAGACAAAAACAGTGACAATGTCTCTAAAGACCCTGAATTTCGGTCTGACAAGTTGGCTCTGGGTGTTTCTGTTGAGGCTGGTCTGTTTGCCAAAGCCTCACGGGATACATCTAGTCCTACAAATGCAGCTACAAAGTTTGATGATCTTCCAAAAAAGAAGCGAAGTTTTCAGATGAGCGCATACGAGGTATGCCCCTTTCTAGTATTTTACTACTAGGCTTTTTTCTCTCTTTCTCACTAGGCTCAACCTTAATCCTCTCAAAAGGTTTTTTATTATTTGCTTTTAAGCCTGTTTTAGCTTCTCATGTGTTGGTTCCTCTACTTATTAGTACTCTTGGAATATGTTAAGTTCTTACCGTATATTAATATCTTCATTTCTCCTGCTGCACCCAGCAATTGAAAATTGTGTCATAGGTTTTTCAATATGTGCTGATTGCTTTAACTTCTCTCCTTTTTTATCTGAAGGATCGTGTAGAGCTGGAGGATGATATGCATTCAAATGGGGACATCTCTGTTTCATTCAACGGACAGAAGAAGGATGATTCTAATTTGATCTCAGAAGTCCCCACTGAACCTAAGAAAGTTCTTGATGTTCCTAATCCACTTGTTGTAGATGGTGTAGTTAGCGTGCAGAAGAATCTGATCTTCTCCGAAGTCAGACGATCACCGATCTCAGTCTCAGACAAGAATAAGGATCCAGAGCACCCAGCTAATAGAGCTTCTACGGCTGAAGATCATGCTGATTTTACCTTTCCTGCTGTGGCTGCTTTTCCTAATATTGTGAAGCCAGCTGTGGTGTCTCAAGCATCTGAATCTAGAAAGGAAGATGCAGCTCCACAATTCAACGCACCATCTCCTGTATTTGTCTCTCCACCATCATTTCCTACTGGATTTTCTAGCTTGAAGGGCATAAGACCTGAAATTTCAAACAGGTCTGTACTAGTTTCCCTTAATTCTCTACAGTCTGTTCAAATTCTTCATCATCAGATGTTTGTCTTGCATTGCATGGGCCATAATTTTTTCCCTTATCACCCTCTTTGTGGAAATAACGTATTTAGTTTTTTTTTTTTCCATGTTTTCTCTGGAAAAATTCTGATTCTCTTCTGTTTAAGTCTCTTTTCACACTTGTTGGGACAATATGATCGACAAGTACCTTGGACACGACACTGATTTTTTATGTGCCTAGTCTGTATATATACACATAAGTCACATACACATAACAGAGCTAACTAATAGTGACCCTAGCATCTATACAGCTGCTCTTTTTGATTTGTTCACTTCTTGGGAAAGACCCTGACTGACTGGCATTCGTCTAAATGTATGTTTCTGTCATTCTTTCTGGTTTTTGCACTGTTGTGGGATGCTCCGAAGCAGTTTTAAGTCACATGATTAAATAAGTTGGTTATATCATGAAGGAATGGAGTTTTGTTTTGCATTCTAGATTTGATGGCATGCACTGGTATAGCTTGGTATTGCTGTATCGTTCTTGTCTATTCATCGGCAGCTTTAACCAGCCATAGCAAATGTTCTGCCCTGAAGCTCTGTCTTTTCACTCTGTTGTTTCATCCGCATCAGAAGTTCTGCATGCTACTATAGATTTAGGTGCCTTCATTTGAGATGTGTGCTATATGTGCTCGAATATGAACTACTGGAAACTGCTCTACTTTGTCATACATTTACACTTTGATGCCATCTTCTCTATTTGCTATTTGGTCCCTATTTTTTCTTCCATGTGGTTATTTGCTGATTTCTGGGAGAACATTTTGGGATCTCTTTGTCCTAACATGTTATCTATCCGCAGCTTTACTGCTGGCACTAGCACAGGTGTTGCAATATCGACGTTGGGAATGCCTGATAAAATTGATGATAACAGTGGCGAGGATGCAGAGAAGGCTTCCAGAAAGGAACTCACTCCTGGATCATCTTCTGCAGAAGGATTAGCTTCCAGCAGTTTCTCCTTTAAAAATCCTTTTACCAATCCCATCATGAGCAAGGAAACCACTGACACAAGGTCTGACGCTGCTCTAGGCCTATCCCCTGTGCTATTTTCCAGCAGTTTGACAAACCAGAGCTTCTCTAATGGCTTTACTCAGTCCAGTCCCAGTACAGCTGCCTCCGCTGTGGCTTCAATAGCTGCCAATGGTGCTGGCAGTGCAGCTAGTCCAATTGTTTCTAGCAGTAGTGGCTTGTCAGCTGCGTTCACTGCACCTTCATTGGGTGGCCCTATCTTCAAATTTGGAAATGTAGAGCGACCAGCCGCATCTACTTCTCAAGCATCTGTAAGTTTCGTTGCAGAATCGACTGAGCCAGGGCGCAAGAGAATGGCAACAGCTCACGATAGTGAAAGTAGCCCTTCTTTCAGTGCTCCGTCGTCTATAACAGCCAACGCAAATTCTGGGTTTTTTGGATTTAAAGCCTCTACTTCAGAAAATGGTGGTTCCTTGCTTAGTTCCTCAACGTCTGCTTTTGATCCAGTCAGCTCAGGCTCCCTTTTTAATTCTAATCCCGCGGCGTCCTCTTCAATGACTTTCTCTTTGGGCACTTGGACTATGAGCGCGAGTTCTGGCACCACTGGGACACTGGGTTCCTCTTGGCAATCATCTAATCCTCATCTTTTGAATTCTGCATTCAACTCTTCAGTGCCTCCTTTTACTTTTGGGGCAAGTAGTTCAGCAGCTGTCGCTGCTGTCAGTAGCGGTGCTCCTATGGTGTTTGGGGCTACGGGAGCTCCATCAAGCCCTGTTTTTTCGTTTGCTAACACAAATGGTAGCAATCCCGTGACCCCATCACAATCATCGGTTGGAAACACCAACTCCATGTTTACATTCGGTTTGAGCACGCCTAACAATGGCAATGATCAGATGAACATGGACAGCATGGCTGAGGATTCCGTGCAGGTGGCTGCTCCTTCAGTGCCAGCTTTCAGCCAATCGCCAATGGCTGCACCTCCTTCGAGTGGGTTTGTTTTTGGTGCTACACCTTCGCCCGTGACGAATCCCTTTCAATTTGGTGGTCAGCCGAACCTTCAAGTTCCAGCTCCTGGCATATCTCCTTTTCAGCCTTCGGGATGTCTAGAGTCGAACCCTGGGAGCTTTTCTCTGGGAACTGGTGGAAATGATAAGTCAAATCGCAGATTCATAAGAGTGAAAAAAACAGCACGGAAGAGGTAAGCAACCTGATGATCTTCGGGGTTGCTGCCTAATTGTGACTTCATCGACATGCATTTCCAAAGGATCATACGGAGGGAACTCCTCCATCCATTTCAAAATTCGGGTTGATTGCATTGGTTCAGACGACTCATTCGCGAAGCAGAGGCGAGATGACCTTTTGCTCTATCTCATGCCTGTTTTTTTTTTCAGGAGCCTGATCCAGAAAACATGCAACTGTAAAATCGTCTCTGTACCAGTTTATTTGAGATTGCTAGGTCCGGTATCTTGGATACCCTTGTTGTATCCGCAATGTGTACCATGAAGATCGAAGTAGGATAGACATAAGGAAACATGTTTGCTTGTTTCCATAGGGTGTATGTCGAACTTGTTTTGTCAATTCAATTGTTACAATTCAGTTGATAGATTTTTGTGACTTTCATGTAATGAAAATTTTGTGGTCTCCTTGTCTGTTCATAAGTTCTGGTTCACTATGATGGGAAATCGTGCTAGGCGCCATGTCCTAGGTTGTTATTCGAATACGCAATGTGTAGCTCTTCCCTCGCCCGGTCCGCCGTGTCTGCTGCTCGAGCAAGAGGGATGAATCAGGTCTAGTATAGCTGCTGGTCCAGTAGAAACCGATGCTTGGTTTCTTTTGCTCTCCTTGATGATTGTGATTATAGGGTGCCTTGATTTACAACCCAGTGAAAAAAAGATGCGTCTATTACAAGCTCAGTAGAGGAAGATGGCAGCTGGATTTGGCCGAGATGACAGTTTTCCGAAAGCTTCGTTGTGAAGCCCTATGACGTTCCGATGCTGGTGGCGAAAATGGTCTGAGGACAGGGAGCCTAGGTGCCATCCTCGGGATGCACATGTATTCTGCTTTGTAATGTGCAGCAAGGAAAACCGATAGGAGATTTGTGTGGCTAGAACCATTCACTGGTGTCTTCGTTTCAGAATATGTTGTTGTTGATGGGTCGAACTCTGTTGTCCATAAACCGTTAACAGGGTCATGTTGAACAGTTATTCCTTTGCTGTCACTTTCGAGTTTTAATTCGATATCGGTTATGTAGTTTCGTGGGGTTCTTGTTTTCCACCTGTGTATCGTTTTTTTATGACTAGTGGTCACGACTTGCCGATCATGGGTCTTGGTTTCTTATGACTAGTGCTTCCATTTCCATAAGACCATGAAAATATCGTCGAAAGCCCACTAAGTTTCGAAACATTATAATCTATGAAGTTTATCCCGCCTATGATTTGAGGGTGACAAGCAACAATTACCATGTTATCAACATTTAAGGTTGATCTGGTTGGATCGATAGAAAATGCTTATGGATGTTTATAGTTGAGATAGTGATAAATTGTTGGTTGTATTTTTTTTAGATATATACTGATAGTAATTTTTTAATAAGTAATTTAGTGTTTGATAAAATAATAGCTGTAAATTATTTTATTTTGATTAGAGATAATTTTAACTTCTTCGGAGAAAAGCAGTTTCAAATGGTTTATGACTTTAAATAATTTTTCTAATTAAAGTTACAGTATAAATTATACTTCCTCCGTCCCATATATTTTACAATATATATATATTTTTTATATTATTTTATACGAATGAATACACGTCTCGTTTTCATATCAAATCATGTTTGATCGTCCTGTAATATGTATTAGGTTTGAGTATATAACTTATTACACAATTAAAGTTTCATGATAAATTTATAAAAAAAAACTAATGGAAAAGGGAATGTGTATTTTGATACATCGTGTGTCAAGTGGTGATCCAACGATTGAGATTTAAGCATATAAATAAATGATCAAGATTAAAATATGATAATTTAATCTTAAATCTTTATCTCAATTATTTTAATCCGAACAATTATTATATCCCTTGACATACAACACACAATTCTTAAACACAAAGATTAATATATTTGATCATTATTATCCACCTATCAGATCTTTCATGGATATACGTGAAAAATAAAAAAGTTTCATTGTGGTTAGCAAACGCTCCACACGTCATAGAAACTACAGAAACCCAACTCGCCCACTCACTTCATTTCAAGCAAAAGCACACACTCGCCGACTCGCCGGCACCGAGATCTGAATCAACCGCACAACTCCGCTGCCGCTGCCGCCGCCGCCGTCGTCGTCGCTGCATCGAGAGAGAAGTTCCGAGTAGAAATCAATGACTTCACCGTCGGAGAAGGGGAGGGAGGATTTGGGGTGGATAGAGTGGATTCGAGGACTCCTACATGTGATCAAGGAGTTCTTCTTTCAGCGGATTCTGGCGAGTCATCTCGAGAATCCGATGCAAATGCCTCCGCTCAATGATCTCACTTGCATCGTCACCGGCGCCACCAGCGGCATCGGCCTCCAAATCGCAAGGTCAATTGTCTGTTCCTTGTTGTGTTTGTGTGTTGGTTGCTTCATTTTAGTGTATGATGAGTTATCTATTATTGATTTTTTGTCATTTGAGTTATCTATTATTGGTTTTTGGTCATTTCATTGAATTTGGTGATTGATGGATTGGTTCCGTTTTTAGGTTTTGTTAGTGCTCTTTGTTGCGCGTGACTTGGGGAAAATTAAGTGCTCAAAAGTGGAATAGGATATTTTAATGAGTGATGAGGACTTAGCGAATGAGTTTAGTTGTAGCTTAGTCGCTAGAACTCGATCAGCAACGTGTGTCAATGAAATGGCGACTTAGGCAGTGAATTGCTGGTTTACTGCAGTTCACACTGAATTCATTGCAAGCTATGATCGTAGAATCGTGAGATTCCACATCCGATTTGGGATTTTTACTAGCATGCTCATCACCATAGGAAATTAATACAAGCACAATTCTGTGTGCATCAAGACATGAACCCGCCAAAACTTGATTCACACGAACAAACATAATAACTAATCACTACTGAACTAACTCCAACAAATTGAAAGGCATGTAAGTCATTCTAAATTCGTTTTGTTTTGGAATTCCTAAATACTTCATAAGCATGCATGAGATGAGATTTGACAATATTGTGTCACCATGTAGGCAATTGGCAGAATCGGGTGCACACGTTGTCATGGCTATAAGAAAGCCTAAAGCAGGTCATGATTTGATCCAAAAGTGGCAATCTGAATGGTATGGGAAAGGCCTTCCTCTAAATATCGAGGTACCTCTGCATTGCTGTAAAAGGCAAAATAAATCTGGGTTTCGTTGTGTTGAAAATGGCATGATACGTCTTATGGTACAGGTATCTTGTAGCTCACGGATTAGCTGTGGGATCCTAAGTAGGTGATGGTGATCCCGCCTCATTTTTTCGAAATGGCTTTCCCATGATATGTGATTCAAACACCTTTGGCTTTCCCTCTGCTTTTTTTTTTTTTTTTTTTTTTTTTTTGTGGCATAAGGGTAAATAATGTTGTTGTCCCTTTGGATAAAATTCTCCGAAGAACTCCAAATGCAATACGGAGTATGACAATTTGGAGAATTCATTTTCTCATTATTCTAATAACTTTTGATGCTAGAAAACAATCAGGTTTGTGATTTTTTTTAATTTTTTTTAAACTCTTCTGAAATCGTCGGCTGTACTTTTCTTTTGAAGGTAATGGAGCTTGATTTGCTGTCCTTGGAATCTGTTGCACAATTTGCGGAAGCATGGAATGCACGGTTAGGGCCTTTGCATGTTCTAATAAACAATGCTGGAATATTTTCCTTGGGAGGTGCGTAGTTGTGAAACATCCGTTCTTGATCACAATCTTACCTCTGACTGAGTCTGAAAGTATTTTTTGCATAGAGTTTTTTTTTATTATTATTATTAAACCTTAATCAGCTCTGCTTATGGGAGGCTTTTCAAACCCAAATATCGGAGCTCGATGAAGTTCTTTTAATGTAATCATAAGGATGATACTTGCTAACAATTTTTTAGTTTTCCTGAATCCTCTTAGAGGCTCTTGGATATTTCTGTTTTCCCTGTTGTTTAATAATATCTACATATTTGTTTCCCCCAGCTTTTTTTAAAAGTTACCTTTTGAATTTTTTCTCACATGTAATGGTTCATTGTTGTTGTAGAACCACAAAAGTTTTCAAAGGATGGCTATGAAGAGCATATGCAAGTAAATCATCTGTCTCCAGCGTTGCTGTCACTGCTTCTACTGCCCTCACTTATTAGAGGTTCCCCTAGTCGCATTGTGAATGTGAATTCTTCTGTAAGTGCAAGGATTTATTGTGCTATCTAAACAATGTAGATTTTACTTAATCATGCTCCCTTATGAGTTATGACATGAATATCTGTTGTTTGATTTTAGTCTTCCTTAACACTCTATTTTGTCAGCTATTTACTCTTCAAAGTAAACAAGAGCTGTTTACAATTGACATGCCTAAGTAATCCTGGACCCAAGTCACCCAACATACTTTGGCAGTTGTGCTCAAGAATTTTACCTTTTTTACTCAATTTTGATGTCGGCATTTTTATTGTATCTTCGTTTAT
>JAOVYX010020150.1:0-17449 GCA_035668315.1 Drosera spatulata
AACCTGTGTCTCAAATGTATAATAACTTTAACGATGTAACGTTCATCGTTCGTAAATCTTTATTTACGCGTTCGTTAGATACGCTTCGTACGTATATTTTTAATCCAATATATGTATATATATTTCATCACCATATTTGATTTAATTAATCAAATATTTTTTTCTTTTAAATATATAACCTTTTTTGTACGATTTGTTTTAAAAATCGTAACGTTATATATTTGTCTCAAACTCTCAAATTTCTCGGGTATTACAAGGTGCTTTCGGATGCCTATGCAGATGATACGGTTCATAGTGCCAGCTACAAGGTGCAAGGGTTTCCAGCAGTAGAGCTGTCATCACTTCCCTCAATACTAGAGGTTCATTTATTTCAATTCCCAATCTTCTGATTCAGTTACCTTATTTGGTATTATTGGCCATGTCAAAAACGTGAACTGCTTCAGAAGAAGTATCCACATGGACACTGATTGCATGCAATGTCTTAACTAGGTTGACATGAAAGATTTGAAATGTGTGTTTGACAACAGCGTTTAGGTTTTGAATTAATTCTTTATCATTCTGAATTTGTGAATAATAAAAATCCATTGCTCTTCCAATATCAAGCATTCAATGAAGCTACTAAAATTTAACCTGTCCAATGACGAATCTCCTTCTATGTTATTTCATTCTATATAATTCCTATGCTTGCAGGACTTTTCCCTACGGGAAGGAATGAACAGAATTACAAGTTTTGTTTTTCAATTTGAATTATTTTTCAATTTGAATTAGCATTCATAGTTTTGTTTTGTTTTTTGTTTTTTTCATAGTTTTTTTTTCTGTCATTTCTTTCCATGTCTTTCTGTTTTGAAAAACAGCGATATCAATTATAAGAAGCAGAGTTAGCAATACTCCAATTATGACGAGTCATGAAAGCTTAAAATAGATGATGTGAACAATGCCGCTGCACATGAAACGGGTACAACAATTGTATGCTTTGATTTTCACCCTCAATCCACGTATGGCTTGCAGACAAACTTTGTGTGTGCCCTCTACTTCTTTATTTGGCAATGATTGGCATTGATGTAAAAATCATACTACTCGTGAGTTCTGCTTGGAGGAGGCTTTATTTCATCCCAGTTTTGGGGCCTTAATCAGTGTATCACCTGGCCTCTTTTGATTTTGAATATGATCTTGTCGCAATCTTGGTATGGTCCTGGGAATCCTATTCGTAATTTTCATTCTGAACTGGTCTTATCCGAAAGATACATTTCATAACATGATATCCTTGATTAGAGTTTCTTTCTTCATTGAGCAAAAGTATACTGTAGCTTGATCTGATGTATGCAAGTTCAAGGTATTGTAACTGATGATGAAAATGACATAGGTCTCCGGTTTCTTGATATACTCCGCAGTATACTGAAACCACGAGCAGGTTCAAATATTATTTACCTGTTACTAGTATTTAATCTGTTTTCTTTGACTACTTTATTAATCTGAACTTCTGCTGTTATACATGACTATGAAGCTTTTTACTGTTAGAGAACAGTTTGGTTTTCCTCTACATTTATATAATGAAATCAGTGATTGGGCAACAGTTTGATCATGAACCCCTTCGCCATTAGAAGGTGAGGTCGCTTCTGAATGGTAGTAGCTAAAGTAGTCATACAGATACTGGAAGGGTAGGAAGAATGTTGTTTCAACTGGTCGACAAGGCACTAGGCAGTTCATAATGGAACCTGGCAGTTCATGAACATTGTAGAGAAAAAGGATTGAACATTTTGTGCGAACATAGAGGCTATGAAAGATTTGCACCATAAATTTTGGAGAAAAAGATTCGCACTTGACCAATGTAGTTAGACTTGAGGCTTTGATAATTATGCTGGACTATATTGTTCTCTAGTCAATTAGGCTTAGATACGCCAGGATCTACCAAACTGTTTGTCAATATGGGAAAAATGTTCAAAAGAATAATTACAGTAAGATGCTGCCTATGCTGTTAGACTGAATGCTTGCTTATGTTATTTCTTATGTTCACATTATATTTTATTGCATTTAGAACAATGGTGTGTCCTCAAATTGGCAGTTCCTCGTGCAGGGAGCTACTGTTGCAGAGATCTTCTTCAAGGGACACTTGGTTCAGTTGACCGAAATTATCGCTGCATCATGCTCAGAAGCAGATCTGCATGCGAAGTCTGTAGACAGGAATGATGTGAAATGCATGTCTTCAAAGCCTGAGATACTTTTGAGGATATGTGACTTTCTTTGCTACTGTATCCAGAGACATCCATGCGTAATTTGAGTTGGAAGTACGATTTACCTTTTTGCTGCCCTTTCCAGGTCCAAAATTCTCCTTAACAATGTGTTTGAGAAAGTGTTGCTTCTCACAAAAAGAAGGGAAACTGTCCTAGTTGTGGCTGCAGTGAAGTTTTTCCGCACTATCATGGACCTCTGTGTAAGTAATTTGCTTGCAGTATTTAACTGTGTCAACGTTCAAATTGTTGCTCCTATCTATGTACCGACTTATGCATGTATGTGTGAAGAAGATCTTGAACCCTGCATTACTTACACCGCGATAAATGCATGTGTGCGCTGTTTCATAAGGTTTGTGTCAGAGAGGGGCATCTCTTCTATATATTCAAACGGTCATTGCCAGTGTCACTGGAGGGCAGAAGAAATTTGGAGCGAATTGCCTTGACTCAATTTGATATTGTAGCATTCCATCCAGTTCTATAAGTGGGTAACCTTGTAAAGTCTGGGAAAGGATTAGTTTGGTTTTCATGGGCCAATTTGATTGCATTTTTCTTTCAGAATCTAAAGGAGTACAATATAGGAGTAGAGGAAAATCTCTAAACACCAGGAAAAAGGAAAACATAACTAGAGAAACCTTTTATCCTTCGCCTAGGGCCAAGAGGTTGCATTTGGAATGCTAGGTACAAAATAGTACAAAGGCAAATAATTGATCCAAGTTAGCTGAACTAGTATGAACCATTTGGTTCGCTTCAGTTAAGGGTAGCAAACTTTTCAGTATGCTGTAGAAGTTCCTAATAGAAGTTCCTAATGTCTAAGCTAGAAGGTTAGAGTCTGGGAGCATTCTCGTTTGAGAGAAAAGAGTTGTTGTTTATGTTTCTTTCTCACCTTCAATATACAGTTACAGATTGAGCTTATTATGACAACTTGTAACGCACATTGCTCATGGGCGTACTTGTAGATATGCTGCCACATATCATCGTACTTTATAACATCTGGCAAATTTACTGTTCTGATGTGATGGAGCTAGATACTTTCTCAGGACACGGAAATAAGCGAGTATATTGTGAAACTCAACCTTCTGAAACCTATTATTGATGCATTCGTCCAAAATGGCGACCGCAACATATGGTTCAGTCCGGGGTTCTTGACCTGCTTGAATTTATCAGGACGGTAGTGTACATGGATTTCCCCTTGTTTTGTACTGCTATCTTATCTACTTGTAACCCGAGAATCCCCCCTAACTTCTCCAGTTGAATGCAGGAAAACAAGTTATTGATAAAGTACGTGGTGGAATCTTTTTGGGACCGGTTAAGCATGTTTCAAAAGCTTCCGTCCATTCAATCCTTAAAGCAGAAGTACGATGATGAGGTAATCTTTGCTACTGTAATTTCATTGGTTGATTATCTCAGCCAACTTTTATGTTTTAATTTATCATAGTGTGTCATTTATAGGTCGTAAATGACGCTACAATAATCCTCCCAGTGGCTGCACAAGATGCCGAAGAACAGTTGGATGAGCAAGATCAGGAGGAAGAGAAGGAACATAGGTATATGCTATTATGTGGATCAAGTTTATCGGGAGGTCTTCTGATCAACCCTCTACTGACTGTTTTCTTATCAGTGACGAGGATGTTTCAGGATCGGCATCTACAGCTCGTTCTCATTGGTCTTGCAAGTTGCAACTAATAGCCATGTTACTTCTTGGATTATTGACCTGACATATTCACACGTACATTACATTCGTATTAATGAATTGCTTTGTTTGTGTCTTGATTTGCCGAAAATGTGGTATGGTTCATGGTTGTTTCGTTATCTATCTCAATATTTACATCGATAAGCATCTTTGTGTCAGAGTTGGGATAAACAAATATGTGATGTCACAAATAAAATTAAATGTGATAAAAAGAATCCAATCGATAAATAAAAATCATGTATGTGTGGTTGCATCATTGTGATCAGTCATCACATATAACTTTTATTTATCACATGTTGCATATTCATCAAAACCCATATTTTTCAGACCTGCACTCTTTCAACGTAAACGATCGACACCCTTTCATCGTAGCAAGTACAACTAATTTAACCTCACTGAAGCAGACGGTAACACTTACAACTCGCTCGTCAACCCACCACAGCCTCGACGCGCCGCCAGCATCGACAAGGTTCGTTGCAACTCTAATCCATCTCCAAATTTCCCCTTTTTTGTAATCTAGGGTTTGCTAATTCTCCAATCAATTCCTTGTAGTAATCCCCTACTCAGATTAGGGTTTCCATTTGGGGTTTTGGAAAAACCCTAATTTGAGATATGAAGCGAGTGTTCGAGGAAATGTCAGCCGACGAATGGGAAAACCTCGACGACGATTTCAAACCCTCGAGGATTCTCAACTGTAATCCTCCGCCATCGATCGAATCCTTCGCTTACAAGCGTCGAAAATCCGATGATGCTTATGTCGATTTAACGGAGGAGGATTTGCGTGATTCTGATGATGCTGAGTTTGATGCTGATCGTGTTGAGGCGTGTTTGAATGGTAGTCGGAATCACAGAGTCGTTCTCTTGGACGAGGACGAGGAAGAGGATGAAGAGGGTGCGTGCAATGTAGGGAAGAATGATGAGGACGGTGGTAGGTGCCATGACCAGCGGAAAGATTCGCCGGACGTTAAGTGGGAGGACGAAGACGGTGATGAGTTCGAGTGGGATGACAACGCTGTGGTGGAAGTAGAGGAAGAGGAGGAGGAGGAGGAGGTGGGGAAGGAGGATGTTGTGGGCAGGGTGCTGCGGAGGTGTGGGAAACTTGTCTTCGGCTGCCTGCCATCGCTATGCCGAGGTCACTGCTTCCTCCGTCAGGATTGTCACCCTGGTCTATCATATGCTTCTCAGTCACTCAACGTTGTCTTGTTATGTTTGTGCCTCGAGCAAAAGATTTTTACATAACTCAAACTTCGGTGCTGTATCTGAAAGATTGAGTTCGATATTCTGCAGGATGATATATTCGCTGCAAGTGCATCTGAAGATTCAGATTTTTGTCCAGTGCTCAAGCCATATCAACTTCTTCGTGTCAACTTTCTTCTTTTGCTGTACAGAAAGAAGATAGCTGGAGGTCTGTTGTTTTTTCCAGTGCATTCATATAAAGGAATATGATTGCAGTCTTACTTGATCCGTGAGATGTGCGCTTTTATACAAGTCATATGGTACTTCATTGCTTTAACTAGGTCAAACGTTCAAAGGTAAAGCCATCTCCTAGATTCCTAAGCCAACCTTCTAATCATAAAAGGCTAAGTTGTTTCCCTTTCCATCTAGAACGGTTGAAACTTAATAGAAGCTAACTAAAAGAAATTAAGTATACAATGTGTTCGAAGTGTTAGATTTAAGTTACCTGCAGATCGATAGTAGTCTTATCCCATCCATAATTTTTCCATGCTCGTTTTGCCAACATAGGTAAGTGGAAAAGCGAACACATTTTTTCAGAAGCTTATTAAGTTCCCGTTTAATTCGTTCAGTTTTAAGTCAAACTGGAACTCATTTATTTTTCTCATACAGCGATATTGGCAGATGAGATGGGATTGGGGAAGACTGTTCAGGTAGTTCTGGACATGCTCACTTATTTTCAAGCCTTCAGTTCATCTATGATTGAACCACTCATTTTTTAATACTTGTTGCTCTTTATAATTTTTGTTTAACTTGCTTATTGTTCAGGCTATAGTTTATTTGACTTTACTGAAACACTTAGAGAATGATCCTGGGCCGCACTTGATTGTTTGCCCTGTTTCTGTCCTGGAGAACTGGGAGAGAGAGGTGACAAAGTGGTGCCCATCATTCTCAATGCTCAAGTACCATGGTGCTGCACAATCTACTTACTCAGAAGAATTGACTGCATTGTCCAAGGCAGGATTGCCACCTCCTTTTAATGTGCTGCTTGTTAGCTACTCACTTTTTGAACGGCACAGGTTAGCTAATTGTCTCTTAATTTTTTTTGTTTATATGGTTTTTTAATATTTTCTAAGAATGATTGTTTCCTGGATGCTAGTGGACAACAGAAAGACAACCGCTGAATCCTGAAAGGTTGGAAGTGGAGCTGTGTGGTGATGGATGAGGCACATGCATTGAAGAATAGAAATAGCTATAGGTGGAAAAATTTGATGTCGGTAGCAAGAAAAGCAAATCAACGCCTGATGCTGACCGGAACTCCGTTGCAAAATGATTTACATGTATGCTTTTTTTGAGTTTTATTTGGGATTCCATGTGCATCATTATCTATTGAATTAACAGTATAATTTAGCTTAAGGAGATAGTTTAATGGAAGTTTTAATCCTTATAGAACTTTGGTGAATAATTGAGAATAGTGGAAATCCCCAACCTCTATGTGTGCATATATATATATATATATATATGGAAAATCATTCGTGCTGTAAAAAGTAACGCAGTGATTGCTGCAAATACTTCAGATTGACGATTTTATATTGTAAGTTGAAAAATCTGTACCGTAAGTTGATGAATATGTACAATCAAGTTTTTAGTGTATTTTATAACTAAAATCTGACTTGTATACATTCAACAAGTTACAGTATAAATTTCTTAACCTACAGTTTGCAGTAGCCAATACGTTGCCTTTTATATATATATATATATGTATGTATGTATGTACATGTAGGGGATTAGATGACATGCCTTCCCACCAGTAAACTAGTATTCCTTTTGGAATTTTATTTGTTAAATGCAAACTCCTGTGCCAAGGGTATTTGATCATAATTACCAGTAGCCTTTAGGTGACTGTTTTATTGTCCAGTATGCCTCAGACATGCTCAATGACCACACAACTCGAATTTCTTGCAGGAGCTTTGGTCTTTGTTGGAATTCATGATGCCTGATATTTTTGCTACTAAGGATGTAGACTTGAAAAAGCTATTCAGTGCTTTAGAGAGCGATTTGATTGCTCGTATGAAATCAATGTTAGGACCATTCATTCTAAGGAGTCTAAAGTCAGATGTAATGCAGCAGCTTGCCCCAAAAATACAGCGGGTAGGTCTGGTTCATTGATTCTCCAAGCATGAAGTAATCAGCTATTCAGCTCTAAAGTGCAGTGAAAACCTTTGCAGATTGAGCACGTATACATGAAAAAAGAACAGGAAGATGCATATAGAGAAGCTATCGAGGAGTATGTACATTTGCATTAGCTCGTCTCAGGAAAAGTACAGGGGTTAATGCCAGATCTCAAACTATTTTGTACAGTTCCATAAGGTGCAATCGCGGACTTCACTAATTTCAGCTTTTCATGTCATTAGTCAAGCATTAGTTATTGCTGTTTCTGTTTGTTCTATTTGGGTAAATAGATGCCATTTCTAGTTTTGTCCTGATAATTTGTTCCCATTTCTTCAACTGTAGATTGCTAATCATCCTTGTTAGATGCATATACAATGACGAGGATGTCATTCGCCTTGCAAATAAATTGTACCACAAGGGAGTATTTGATTATGAATGCACTTTGGACAAAGTTATTGAGGAGATCAAGAGCTATAGTGACTTCACTATTCATCAGGTAATTATTTATTGGTATCATCATTGTTGTTAATCGACAAAATACCTACCATAAACTCTGAGCCTTGCATGAAATCCTTTTTTTTTTTTTTGTTATATATACTATACATCATTTTCTTGTTATATATACGAAATTACCTATTCTTCAGGTAACCAATTTCTTGTTATATATACTATACAGTAGCTTTTTTTAGTTTTTAAAACCTGACTTTTTTTCACATTATATGATAGGATTAAACATTACTGTTTAAATATGGTGTTAAAAAATAGTCACAAAAAAAAGCTCATGAAGCCAGAATTTTCATGGTTCCACTTCCACATATATTCCAATGACCTTACAGGTCTGTAGTCATTTTTTGTCCGTTCTATATTCCTATATGTTAAAACCCTGTGAGTTCTGTATAAAATTTGTAATGTTTTTGCTTGCAGCTTTTGTTCAACTCTGGCATTGAGGATAGAAAGGGACCCTTTCTGATAAGCAGGTCATGACTTCTGCAAAGTGTCAGGTACTGCAAGCACGAAATACAGGCACTTGCAGAACTTCTTCCCTCCTTGAAAGAAGGTGGTCATAGGGTCCTCATCTTTAGCCAGTGGACATCGATGCTTGATATCTTAGAGTGGACTTTCGATGTAATTGGGGTAACATACAGGCGCCTTGATGGAAGGTAACCTGCCAGAATTTCTTCATCTCATCGGGCATTTGTTCCTTTAGAGAGCGGTAGATTGCGTTATTGAATCTTATGTAACTGGTTCTTCCGTGTTCTGAACAGCACACAGGTGACAGAAAGACAGACCATTGTCGATACTTTCAATAATGATACGATGATATTTGCATGTCTTCTATCCTTGAGAGCTGGAGGCCAAGGCTTGAACTTGATTGGCGCTGATACTGTGATTATTCATGTTCTGGATTTCAACCCGAAAATTGATCATCAGGCGGAAGATCGATGTCACCGTATTGGCCAAACAAAACATGTAACGATATACAGGTCGCTTTTCAGTCCTTTGATGAATGAACCTTAATTAGCAATTTCTATAGAGATATTGAATGGGACTTCAGCAGATGTTGTCGCTTTGATTCTTGTACAGGTTGGTGACGAGAACACAGTGGATGAGAGTGTGCATGATATTGCAAAGAGGAAGCTAGTTTTGGATGCAGCAGTGTTGGAGTACGGTGCCGAGGTAGAGAACGGCGAGGATGTTCCTGAGAAAACGATGGGGGAGATACTGTCCGCAATTTTGTTGGGCAACTAACACCAACGGCAGCTTATCTTCTTAGTGCATGAGCATTGGGTTGGGGCCACTTCTCCGTGTCAAAAATGGTGTATTGGCTAAATTTTGGTCGTTCATGCTTGGGGAAGCTTTTTAGTTGTATGCATAGCGGGATTGGGTTCCCTATGGTTGTCTAAGTCGTTTATATTTTGGGACACAGGGAGTATATTTTGGGACGGGAGTATAGAAGGTGTCACCAATTTGGCGGCAATGGGATTGCAGGCAGAATGTGCCGTTCCCCTGGAATCAACTATCCAAACAACTATTGCCTCATTGTGTGGAACACAATTCCATTCTGGCCATGGTTCATGCGAAACAAACTGGATGGTCTATCATATATTGTGTTTAGATGCATGAATCCATTTGATATGGAATTGGGGTGCATCATTTCAATGGAGTCATGGTTGTGATGGAATGAGCTATTCGATTTCATCTTGCGTGTCTGGTTATCAATTGGATGGGGTGTTTGTTTTATTTTTGCTCAAAGCGTCTGCGGAAGCCCTTGAATGTTTTATTTAGAAATATGATGAGGATACATGACATCAATTAAGTTATCAAACAAAAAAAAAAAAAAAAAAACTCCTAGAGAAAAATTGAGATCCATGTGGAAAGTTCAAAACGTAATTTTGTTTCTCTATAAACACGAAGGATCCATACTTTTCAGTCCTGGGACAGAAGCGGATGACATCTCTTAAAAAGTTATTTAAAAAAAAAAATCCTTTAGATAGAAGCTGATGACACCTCTAAAAAAGTTTAAAATAAAAAATAAAGGATTTTTTATATATTATCCTGTTAAAACTTATGTGATTTCAAAGTATCACCCTTTCAAAATCTCATAATTTCATATTATCTTATTAAAACATTGCATAAATTCAAATTACATCCTTAAGAACTCATAATTTCATATTGTCTCTTTATAAATCTATTATTTGAATATTTCAAGTTCATATAAAATGATGAAATTATCCCGTTTATTTTTTACTTTAAAATAAATTCAAATAAATCTAACACATATAAATCAATTCCAACAAAATAACCATATATATATATATATTTTTTTTTTCTTTTGAGAAAGTGTATATTCTCACAAAAGAAGAAACAGTTATCACCGTGGGATCCGCATTCTCTTCTTTTATTAATGTTCAACCCAAGTATTGTTAATGCTCATCAAAAATTGCAAAACTTTCTAACACAAACATTCTTACTTTTAGTTCTTTTTTTCTTTTCTTTTTTTTGAAAAATACGTCTAGTTCATTTTATTTATCCTTTATCTTTACAATAGATTGTTTTTCGATAAAAAGAATCTATTGCAATATTAACCAATAAATTAATGCAGCCTTTTTTTAAAACGTTGAATCAAAAAAAAATTCAAAACTAATTAATCTAATGAAGATTATTATCTTATTAACTAATGCTGCATTAGTTTTTTTTTTTTTTGGTTTTTTTTTTTCTACATTTCATTGTCTTTATAAGCACAAGTACCCATACCTTGCGTAATGCTCGCCACTTAGAATAGATAGCCAGGCTTGCGAATCGTCAAGCCGCCCAGCATCCGTACAGCTTCGCCGACTTCGGCGACAAAGATCGCCTGCCGCCGACACTCTCAGCATCGACAAGGTGCGTCGCAGATCCGCAATCTCTCTTCAATTTCCCTTTTTTTGTGATTTAGGGTTTGCTAATTGTACTTCAATTACTCCGATGTAGTTCTCTGCTCAAATTAGGGTTCCGTTGTTGGGGCTTAATTATGTATGATTTTAGGGTTTTGGGGTTTTTTTAGGTGCTTTTCGATGAAGAATAGGGGAAGATTCATGTGCGTGTGTCTCGATTTTGTGATGAGAATAGTACTGTGGATGCGGCGGTGTTTGTTGTGGAATTGATTTGTGGTGATGATTAGGGTTGTAATTTGGGGGTGTGAAAGGAAGTTGAATCAAGAGTGGCCGGGGAAGCTTAGGTAGTACCGTAGCCGGGATTGAATTGAACTCTAATGGTTTTGGCGCAATACTAGGCTATTTGTTACTGCGAAGCAGGTGCTTTGCTTCGGCCTTTGAGGCTTATTGAATGCTTGGCATGGATCAATAAATTGGAGTACTGAGTGATTGTGTGCACTGTAGACTTGTTAGCTTTTGACCTTTTATTGGTTGGTAGGAGGGATTCTTGCGATGGAATGATGAGGATAGAGTCATCTGTTACATTATATTGATTTCGATTGAGTACCGGAGAAGGACATGAGTCCATGTCAAGACTAGCTTTAAATTTAGCTGATTATGTTGTCTGAGCGCTTGCGCGAGACCGGGAAAGTTTTTTAGAGTGAGAACTAGGATCTTAATTGGTAGGTTCATGAGAATTGGAGTTCCATAAAGAAGATAGTACCATTTAGGTGTGGGAGTATTTTTCGGCATGATTGTCTTGGATATAAGCCTCCTATTCACAGGCATAACTTACCCCTTAATTTGCATTTGCATAGAGGAGTGTTTTGGTGATGCTATCGACACTTGATATTTGGCAGATTCATGATATCCTTCAAGAGTTGAGCTTTTATGATTCAATTATCTTGCCGATGAACGATGCTAGTTTCATGTTAAGAAATCAATTTTGCCTTTGGCTCACAAATAGCTGAGCTGATTGCCATGTTCTCTTGGTTTTTTAGGTGGGGCACCTGTTCTATTTTGTTGAGCTTGTGTCTTGTAGCCTTTAAAAAGTACTATTCAATTAGGTTGGAAATCGTTTTCAAACCTAATTGTATAGTACTTTTTAGGATAAAATTGTTCTTTCCTTGCTATAGAATGAAGCAACATTGACATTAGATTGTAGTGGATTGCTCACATGCTCCATACAAATTCAGAAAGAAGAAGAATAATAATAGCTCCTTGGAAGTATAGAAAAGGTCGTTATTTTTAATGATAAGTTCTCTCTTGAACACGACTTGCATAAAATTTTATCAGTCGTTTTTATGGTGGGTTGATGGTTCTGGATGAGGTAATAATGTGAGGTGTCACTTGTGTAGAATGGAGCTTTATTATTAGAGAGATCAGATATGATATTTGAAAAAATCCTTAAGTTTGGTTCCCAGTCTTGTACAAATTCTCATCACATGCACTATAAAATTATAAATGTAGATAATCGTTTCTTTGTAGTTAACTATTCCATATGCTATTTGCTTCCTGTTTCGAAGCTGAACTCTACAACTGTACCTTGATTCAAGGTCTTGCCTGTGGTTCATTAATTTTTGGTGAAAGAAAGTTTCACAATTTCATGTCTAAACCCTAACTTTCTTCTGTTGTCTAGGTTGCAAAAGTGCTGGTGTTGGGACGATCAATACTCTTGTTGGTTGAAGAACATCGTGGCTGGTCGAATTTGTTTTGTTATAATTGTGAAAAATGTCAAGTAAGAAAGAGGAGAAGTCTCAAGATGCAGCTGATAAAATCAAAGCTGCGACCTTGTCAGCTGCGAAGGGTCTTAGCCGTGCTCAGGCTGAAAGAGCTGCAGCAGCAGCTGCCAGAAACGTGAATGCCTATGGACAGAAAGAAGAGGGGCCGAGTAGATGGCAGGAGAGAAAAGAAGCGAAGCGGCAGATGTACCTCATGAGTACTGAAAAGGCTGTGAGGCTGGGGGAGAGAAAGGACCTCAAAATGTCTAATATCAGTGGCACGGCTGCACAATGCCAGAAATGCTTCCAAGCTGGGCACTGGACGTACGAGTGCAAGAACGAAAGGGTTTACATATCACGTCCATCGCGTAGTCAACAACTTAAGAACCCGAAATTGAGGCAGAAGCCTCTTTCTCCAACCGAGTTGGATGATGCTGATGTAAGGAAGGAGCAGAGTCCGGATAAGGAAGAGGGTGAGAAGCGTGGCAAGAAAAGCAAGAGAAAGCATAGGTCGGAAAAGGAATCTGATAGTGATAGTGAAGCGTCAGTGTTTGACTCTCAAAGCGAGTCCTCTTCAGCTGCTGCATCAGATTATTCATCTGAGGAGACTGCCTCAAGTGAGAGCTCTTCCTCTGATTCAGAAGAAGAGAGGCGGAGGAGGAGGAAGAGAAACAAGAACAAGAAGCAAAAGAAAGGAAGGAAGAAGAGATACAGCTCATCATCATCTGAATCTTCGGACTATGAGTCCATGTCAGACTCCGATTCTGATGAGAAAAGCCGCAGAAGGAAGAGCAAAAGTCGCAGCCACAGACGCTGAGCACGTGAGTTGGATTGCCTTTGATTTTATGCGATGTTGAAGAACATGAGCTAGTAGTTCAGCTTCAGTAGTATGCTTGCTGTGTATTTGTGTTGAATTGTGGAGTTCCCTTGCCGGCATGGTTGTCTTTGTTGCTTTCCGCTCTCATATCATCGTGTGTCTTGCGGCACGGTGTTTGATATCGCTTGATTATAAATTAGGAAATGTTAAGATATGGTGACCGATGTAACTTTTATGGTTTTCTTTGGCTGGGATGATGTCGTAGTAAGAGCTCTTGCAGTGCGCAGCGAATAATTATGATATGTTTGGCAATGACTTTTACTTGATCTGAAGTTCTGCTAACCTGTGTACATGTCAATTAGAGAAATATCGACAAATTCATTATTTCTTTCATCTCAAAAAAATTATAATTTTTATATCACACATGTACAATGATAGAAGTTTTGATCGATGTCGCGGGATGATCAAACGTTATTTTTTAAAAAAATATTATAAAATATTAATGATAATAAATGTCATGTATTATAACCGTGGATCATTAGAAAATTTAAATCGTGTCGTTTAAATGGATAATGAACATTCTCAAATTGTGTGTTGAATAGTATAAAGAGAGAGAAATGTTACAATAATTATACTACTCAAATGGGACGAAGGTAGTATAATACTTCCTATGTTTTGTATTATTATAATATTTTTTTTATTTGGAGCGTCTCAAATATACACAATGTTTTCTTTTTTACTAATTTTTTCACATACAAAATTTACAAATCCATCTAATCTACACTTCACTAATTTCTCATATAACTGTAATAATAAATCTCATTATTATTATTTTTAAAAAAATTTCATCGAATTCTATCAAAATTAAACACATAAAAAAATTATCATATCAGATCAAAATATTATTCTCTCCGTCCCACGAGAAGTTAACATATACATATTTTTTGGAAGAATTATGTAGAAGGTCATATTTTAGATTTTTTTCCCTCACAGGATAATCATATTTTTAAATTTATGTGGAAGGTCATTTTTTGAATAATCATATAATTTATATCAAATTTGCCCCTTACACTTACAAAACAAAAACAAAAATAAATCAAAGATCCTGATTTGATATTTTTCCAAAAAAAAAAAAAAAACACTATGATAAATATATTTTTCAAAACCATAGTTTCTTGAGATAAACGTCATCATTGTCGCCGGCATATCATTACAATCCATGAAGAAATTAATTGTACGCTGGAAAGAAAATTGATGTACGCTAATAGAAACTTAGTTGTACGTCGAGGAAAACATAATGTACGTCAGTAAAAATTAGTTGTACGTCAGTAGAAATTAATTGTATGTCGGAAAAAATTAAGTTGGACACCAACCTCCGTCGCAGATCTTCAATCACGTCACAACAATCAAAACCCTAAGCACACACAGGATCTCAAATCCCAAACCAATCCAACACACAAAAGCCCTAATTTCACCGAATTTCGAAATCCAAAACGTACAGAACAATCCCAAACCTCAAATCAACAACGATTCACAGCACCGTACCACAGCACTTAAATCTTCAACGAAATTCGAATAGCAATGATTCGTTACCGATGACACGGAGCACAAGAGCTCGTCGGAGAAAGCGAATCGCGGCGTCCGCGCCTTCGTCTGAGGAAATCGAAACCAATCGAGATCGGGTCTCGTCGGGGATTGTCCCACGTCGTCGGAGAAGGAGGTATTCAATGATTGGCGATGTCGACGGAGAAATAAGCAGTGGTGGTGAGGAATTCAGCGGCCAGGCGACGACAGAGAGCGGCTAGAGTTTAGGGTGCGGTGGTGGCGGTGGAGGAAAACGACGACGGCTTGGGTTGATGCTGTGAAAAAAATAGGGTTTGATAATTCATAATTATAGAGATAGAAAAGGATAACTTGGGGATAATTTATTTTAGTGGCCATGTACATAATATTTAAAAATATGATTGTCCGGTAAGAAAAGAAAAATCAAAAGGTGATCTTCTACATAATTATCTCTTTGTAATATTATGTACGCATGAATATAAATTTCGTTTTTATATTAAATCACGTCTGATCATCCCACAATATATATTAGGTTCGAATATATAATTTACATAATTATTAATCCCTCCGTCCCGAAAAAGATGCAACATATACGTATTCTGTATTATTCTATACCTACGAATATAAATCTCGTTTTTATATCAAATCACGTCTGATCGTCCCGCAACATGTATTAGATTGAAATTCGTAATTTATTCAATCATTGATGTTTCACGATAAATTTATAAAAAAAATTATGTTTGATCGTCGTTATACGCGTATCAAACTTTACATCAATATATATACCATGTTAAATGGTTTCAATCTTTGTAGGACGAAGATAATAATATTTTATGATAAATTTATATCAAAATACTTTTTTGATCTATATAGTGTGTTTTTTATAAAACGAAGAAAATAATATTTAATTTGAAAGAGATGAATATTTAGGTTCATTTTCTATTGAACGACCCATCTCATCTCGCCGTCCTTTCCCACAACTCTGTGACCGCGGGTCAGTTCGCCACTCTCATTCATCTCTCTCGTCAAAACCTCCACATTCACTCGCGACTCGGAACCCAATCTGCTCTGCTTCGAAGATGAGTACCATGAAGTTCTGCCGCGAGTGGTCAGCCTTCCCCTTTCCTGTTCTTCCCATTTCTCGCATAAATCTCTGCTTCCATCGATTCTCGAATATTATTCATGGTGTGTAGTTCTTTGATTTGATTACGTGTCTGATTTTTGTTGTGAGTGTTGATTTGTTCTTTCTTAATTGGAGCAGCAACAACATTCTGTACCCGAAGGAGGATCGAGAGAGCAGGATTCTACTCTACGCTTGTCGCAATTGCGACCATCAGGTCCTTCTCTTCTTCTTCCTTTCTCTCTCGAATGCCGAATCGGTTCTCTTTGCCGTCCGGTTTTCGCACTTTTAGTTGGATTAGGGTTTCGGTGACTAGGGTTTGCACTACTTTTTTCTCTGTGGGTTTTGGGTTTTGGAGGGTTTAGGGTGACTGATGTTGCAGCGATTATGTTGGTGGTGTATTTTTTATGGTTTAGAACACAGTTAGGTTGTAGTTTATCACATGGTTTACATAATCGGCGGATTCGGATCGGTTTTATCCTCTACCGATTCCGATTCACACCAATTTTGAGGAAAATGCCACGAATCGGTCTTGAATCAACCGATTCAGGGTGATTCTGCATATTTTGAAAAAAAAGGAAAAGAAAAGACCTAACCTATGCTTTGTCTAGCTTTATTCTCATGCTGCCCTTCAAAAAAAAAACTTTATTTTCTTTCTTTGTCTATCTAACGATAATAGCTCATCCAATTCGGGCGATTTAGCCAATTCGAATCATTTTGGGGTTTTGCCGATTCCGATTACGATTATGTAAACCATGATTTATCATGACTGTTGGGCTATGTTTGAATAGTTAAATTAAGAAATTTTGTTTGTATGTTTGTGTTGAGGTTGCTATATTCAAGTTCGATTCTACGGGTGACTGTTAATGGCATGTCAGAAGTGGACACTATGCAGTACGATACGTGAGTTAGGACCAGCCAACTCTAGCCATTTTAAAAAGATGGAAATTTAAGTTCCTGCCAATTCTTTGAGTCGAGGAAGGTGTTTGGAGCATGGTTATCGTACTCTCAGCCCCCTCTTGCTCTTCACAAAGGGGAATAACTACACATAAATTTTGGTTCGCAAGAAAAATGTCCACATTATTTGGGGAAGGGTCCTGCATGTTAGAACCTGCATGATGGACAGCGCTTCTGGTGACTGTGGTTTAGAGCTTCACAATCCAATGACATCTGATATGGTGGCTGATGCGGTTTATGGCTGCTGTTGGTTTTCTTACTGCTTAACTTGTCTAATGCTTAGCAATGAAAATTTTGTTTTTTGTTTATCTTTTCATAGTTAATCTGGCTGCATCCATTTTGGGGTTCAATAATTATTTACATCGAGTTTCGTTAGGTTCCAGTGGAAACAAACTCAGACTCAAGTTTTGTAGTTTTGAAGGCTTCTATTTAGAGTGCAGACTGGGATAGTAAGATAAGCACAGTTTTTATAAGTCATTCTCATCATGTAGAAAATGACAATTATCTTTTATGATCGATTGTCAAGTCGATATCAACAATTATCTTCTTCTTCTTCTTCTTCTTCTTCTTTTTTTTTTTTTTTTTTGTTGGG
>JAOVYX010020151.1:0-17448 GCA_035668315.1 Drosera spatulata
GGAGTATGAGACTCTGCATCGACTACCGCGAGCTGAACAAGCTTACCATCAAGAACCGGTATCCCCTGCCACGGATTAGCGACCTCTTCGATCAACTACAGGGGACAACGGTGTACTCAAAGATAGACCTTCATTCCGGGTATCACCAACTACGTATCTGACCCGACGATGTGTCAAAGATCGCATTTCGTACCCGCTATGGGCATTACGAATTCCTAGTGATGCCTTTTGGGCTTACAAATACCCCGACAGTCTTTATGGACATGACGAACCGAGTCTTCACGCCATATATTGACCGGTTTGTTGTGATATTCATCGATGACATCTTTGTATACTCCAAGACACAACAAGATCACGAGAAACACCTTCAAACTATAATTGAGACCCTGCGATCTCACCAGTTGTATGGAAAACTCAAGAAGTGTGAGTTTTGGTTGCAAGAAGTGGCGTTTCTAGGGCATGTAGTTTCTGGATAAGGAATAAGGGTAGACCCGAGGAAGATCGAATCAGTAATTGATTGGGCCATGCCGACAAATGCAACAGAAGTAAGGAGTTTCCTTGACTTAGCTGAATATTATCGTAGATTTGTTGAAGACTTCTCGAAGAGAGCCATGCCCCTAACCAACTTGAAACGGAAATCTCTTAAGTTTGTATGGACTGATAAGTGTGAGGACGCGTTCGTAGAACTTAAAAAACGTATCACATCAGCACCAGTTCTCACCCTTCCTTCTAGCGAGGAAGGATTTTGTATTTACAATGATGCATCTATTCAGGGTCTTGTGTGCGTACTTATGCAGCATGGCAAGGTGATTGCATATGCTTCAAGACAATTGAAGCCGTATGAGCGTAACTACCCTACTCATGACTTGGAATTGGCGGCAGTAGTATTTGTCCTAAAAATCTGAAGACACTATTTGTATGGAGTTTTCTACCAGATCTTCACCGACCATAAGAGCTTGAAGTACATTTTCACTCAGAAGGGGTTGAATATGCATCAGAGGAGATGGTTGGAACTTCTAAAAGATTACGATCTGGACATCCAGTATCATCCCGGGAAGGCGAACGTAGTAGCTGACGCCTCAAGTCGAAAGGGTAGAAAAGCAGAAGGCACTTTACATTTGTTGAGAATCATAGAGGTTGAGTTGATTGATGACTTCTGCAAATTGGGAATAGAGATTCGTCCGACATCAAGTGATAATATACTTACGAACATGCAAGATCAACCTACTCTTCATGAAGAGATATTGCAAGCCCAAGAGACAAATGAGCAGATGAGGAAATTTAGGGAAGAAGCTCTAGAAGGAAAAGCAAATGATTTTGTGATCCACGAGGATGGCTCCTTGAGGTTTCGGGGACGGCTCTGTGTGCCAAATGACGATGCTTTGAAGCCCCTTATTCTGTTCACCCAGGAGACAATAAGATATATCAAGATTTATGACAATGCTTCTGATGGGGGAACATGAAAAGGGAAGTTGCGGAGTTTGTGGCAAAAAGCATTACTTGTTAGCAAGTTAAGATTGAGCATCAACGACCCGGAGGCTTACTACAGTCCCTGAAAATTCCCACCTAGAAATGGGATTCAATCTCGATGGATTTCATAGTTGGTCTTCCAGTAACGACGAAAGGGATGAACTCTATTTGGATGATTGTGGACCGATTGACTAAGTCAGCACATTTTTTGCGAAACAAAAACACTTAGGCTCATCAAATCCCAGTGTTGATCGTCTAACAGAAGAATATGTAAGAGAAATAGTCAGACTACATTGAGCTCCAGAATCCATTATTTCTGACAGAGATACGAAGTTTCAGGCGTATTTCTGGAAAGGCTTACAGAGGGCCTTTGGGACGAAATTGAATTTCAGCACTGTATTCCACTCAGCTTCAGATGGACAAATAGAAAGAACAATCCAGGCGCTAGAAGACATGTTACGATCATGTGCCTTAGACTTCCAAGGATCATGGGATTGACATTTACCCTTGGTGAAATTCACGTACAAAACAGTTTTCATTCCAATATCGGTATGGCTCCGTACGAAGCCCTTTATGGAAGGAGGTGTAGGATGCCGCTTTACTGGGATGACATCGAGGATACGATAATCATTGGACCAGAGTCAGAAATAGAATGAAGACAGCACAAGATCGTCAAAAGTTATACACAGATGTGAGATGAAGGCCGCTCGAGTTTGATATGGGGGATCATGTATTTCTAAAGGTATCCCCCACGAAGGGCGTTATGTGATTTGGAAAGAAAGGAAAGTTAAGCCCTCGCTGCGTAGGACCTTATGAGGTTCTGGAACGGGTCGGGGAAGTTGCTTACAGGCTTGCACTACCAATTGACCTTTCAGGCGTACATAACGTATTTCATGTATCACAGCTGAGGAAATACATGTCCGATCCAAGTCATGTCATTCAGCACGAGCCGATTATTCTGGAAGAGAATCTGACATACTAGGAGCAACCTCAGTAGATCTTAGATCGTCGTGAGAAGATCCTCAAACACCATACTATTTCAGTAGTGAAAGTCCTCTGGGCTAATCACCTCACCTCGGAGGCAACTTGGGAAAAGAAAAAAACGATGCGGAAGCAATACCCGTATCTTTACAGTAAGCCATCATTCACCCTTATATAAATTTAGTTCGGGGACGAAACTTCTTAAAAGTTGGGGGTGATGTAATAAACGAAAATTTTGAGAATTTAAAAATGAATATATATATATATATATATGCACATATAGTACGTATGTAAATAATACGCGAATAATAAGATGTTAAATATGAACACTATAGAGTGGGCTAGAGGTATATAACGTTACGAATTTAAAAATAGTCGCGCTTAAAGGTTACAAAAATAACTCAAGAAATATTTGATTATTAAATCAAATATAATGATGAAATATTTGGGATAATTAAATGATCATGGAAACGATAAATATTATAAATAAATAACGTTATAACATTATAACGTTATAAATGTTGCACATTAGGGCTATCGATTTTAATCCCATAAATAATGGATTACGACTTGGGAGATGATACTTTCATATATGGGATAATTATATCGACTCAAATAAGTTATTGATGAATTAATATTATGAAACTTAGGTAAATAATAGATCGGATGAGACATTGAGGGAGAACGAAATAACCCTCACATGCACATCCTCCCACACATTGCTGCCCCGCTGCCTGAATATTTTTCCATCTCCATCATTCCCATTTCTTTACATCTCCATCACTGCACACCTCCGCTCCTTCTTCGCCGCCCTCTTTTTGTCCTTGAAAACAGCACATCATCACCATCGGTTTTCCGTTTCCCCGCTCTCCATCATCCTGAACCATCGTCATCGTTATCATTCTCTCTTCGTCGCCTTCTTCCTCATCAAGACGCCAACAAAAACGAAGGATAGTAGCAGCCTCGAGGGAAGGATCAACGACAACAGCAGCTCGACTAGTGAACATCAACGGGTTCGTTCGTGTGATCATGTGCATTAGGGTTCATCATCAACCTAGGTAACCTAGCCTCGATCCGATGCGTGTGTGTGTTGTGTTATGCTGTGATGTGTGTGCTAATTTGGTTCCAGCGTGTGTGACTTGGTCCTTGGTATGTTCATGGCATGCCTATGAGTAGGATGTGTGCACGGATCGTGTGAGCGCTCATGATGATGATCATGAGCTACGAAAGTGTATTGTAGGCGTGGCTGTACGTGTCCTGTATTTTGTTCATGTATGAATATGTTGATGTTGATGATGGATGATGGTGTGGCTGTATATATATGGGTACCAAGGATTCGAATAGTGTAGATATGTGATTAGGTTATAATATGGTAATATGGAATAAGTGTGTGTGTTTGTTTTATAGAATATGGGTTATGTGCATAATGTTAGGCGAATTGTTAAGAACTTAGAGTATAGGCATAGAGATATAGGGCAATGCGCATGCATGAGTTGGCTGTGTGTGATTGTTTATGGAATATATATGGGTTATGCTCATAGTGTAGCGTTGGTTAGAAAGATTAAGTTTTGATCATGAAAGGTTATAAGCCTTAAGATGTATTAGAATTACAAAGGAAAGTGTTGCTATGAAACGTTATATTAAGCGTCGCATAATATTGGTGACGACATGTTTACTATTATAATTAACATATCTTGAACTTGAGATCGAGATCAGGATCGAGGATGATTTATTTTACATGTTTGAAATATGATGTGGGGTATTTGGGGTTGAAATGGACTAGAATATGGACCACTATAATATATATACCCTCTCGAAAAATAAATGAAAATGACCTCTAAATGATTTAATAAAAAGGAAACGGGGATGTAGAGCATAGTTACACTATCTATGTGAACTAATGAAAAAGCGAACGAATAAGAAATATCGCGTTCTTGAACTGATAAGGTCGACATTGACGTCCCTTGTTGGCTCCGTTGGATCGTTGATCATTTTCTTTGAATAGCCTTGGTGGCTTGGGTTTGAGTCAGTGTACTCCAGTGTTATCCTCTGAGTTATCGTCACGGGTGAGAACTAGATAGGGAGCGATGGGCATCCCCCATCCTCCTTGCATGCATGCAGCGACTTCGACGCCGTTATTGCTCTCTGTAGGGAGGTCCAAATTATCTCAATGCTGACATTCCATTGAAAGCGCACAAGAGGTGCATGACGACGCACGAAATATGCAGGTACAAAAATAGAATCTATTGGATAGCCCGACTTACGATTGACACTTTATCTCTGTACTCAGAGTCGGTCATATCCTTGAAATTGCCCTTTTAAGTTAAGACATGAACCATAAGCAAATGCAAAAGGAAGGACTCTTAAAAGCGATACAAAGACATATAAAGCAATGTAAAACGATACTGTTTGATATGGCCCATATATTTTCCTATCATATTATTAAAATATTTTAGGGACTTTTGGCGATTGTCACAGTTGTTAGCGGAAGCTCCCTGTAAATGAGATTCATACACCTTAGGTTGTTGAACTTCTTTACCTTACGGGTTATGTGTTTCAATTGCAGATATGCCCTCAACTACACCTGGAGGTTCATAGTGTGAGTTTGTATTCATGTAGATGATCTCACGTGATTTCGGATATTATAGCAGATTAGATGTCTATTTTGTTTAATGTAATATTTGATCTGAATTATTTTTGCACCAATACTGTAACTTAAAACAGATATTCGAAATTGTAAACTATTAATATGACTATTGTTTATAGTTTATTGATTTCTATGCCTCTAAACCCATTTGGTTTATTTGGCCTTGTCACGGATTTGGTCCATGACGGCATAACGCCCACGTGTCATCCGGTGCGAAAGTCGGGGCGTTACAATCCTGAATCGGTGGGATCAATTTGGATTGAGCATTAGGTCCTGACCCCACCTAGGTTGATGGAGGCAGCCTTTGGTTCAGGAGGTTGGTTAGTGTCCTCATTATCACTGTAGTGCGTTCTTCCATTTTCTTTTTCCTTGAGCTCCATGACTAGAAAAAAGTTAAGATGTAATTGCAAGATGGTTCCATGAAAGTCGCTTGTGTATCAGGCTCTTATATTAGAGGAAACACATTACTTACTAAGTTGCCGGCATAATTAATGGTTAGACTTATTGTCAGGACTTTAAGCCTGTTTTTTCTACTGTTAAAAAAGTATAACAAGAACAATAAAAATGTATTTGAACATCTTAACCGTTACGGACTCCGCACCTGCTCCTGACCCAATTACCTCCTTCTTCCGACCTGGTGGACCAACACGTTGAGTCGAAATTGTGTTTGTCGTTCACCGTTGCGGGCTTGCTGTGCCTGATCTCAGACACTCTGACCACTTTGCGTCATTGAACCTTACCTCACGGTGGGCGTCAAACTATTTGTGTTGAACTCGGGGAGTGGGCCTAAACTTAGAGGTCTAGGCGTTTGAGATGAGCTGCGGTGTTTTTGATCCTGATCTTGACACGGAAAACCTACACGAATTAGAAATTAGAAGCTTGATTACTCGAACCCGAGACGTTGACTCTCGGAAAACCTACAATGAATGAGAATATTTATGGAACATTAGTCATCTTTTTCATGATGTACACTTGTCATCATATAAGATGATATCGTTTGATATTTTATAATAGATTCTTGATTTAATGATATTTGACCTTCTATTGGACGTTTAGTCCATGGATCGTTTGCACCAACAATTATTAAAGCATAATCCATTTTCTATTCAACAACTTCATTGGCATGAATAAATGCAAATTGAGCAATCACATGAAACCAAAAATGAGGAAGAAGAGTCTATGATGATGTGATGGGCACGAGGCATTGTTTCCGGGGTTGGACTTCCCAACAAGAGTAGTCGCTTTCTTCCACTTTTTCCATTCAATTTTCTCACTTTTTTTCCGGTGGCCACAATTGATTTATTCACCTTACCACTCACAGTCCGCATAAAATTACTACAACACATATCAGACACAAGAAAACAGAATTGAGTATTTTTTTTATTTTTCTCAAGTAAGAAACAAGATGAGTTTTGATTTTTAAGATACAGGAACTCCATTAACTCGTCTGTCTATTGCTATTTTTATTCCAATAAAATTATACTCTCTCCTTTTGAAATTATAGCAATAGTTTGATTATGTATATATGTCGATATAAAATTTAATAGATATATAATAATAATTAAACGTAATTTTTTATAAACTTATTATGAAACATCAATAATTATGTAAGTATATAACTACTTCAACCAAATACATATTGTGGGACGATCGGACGTGATTTGATATGAAAACGAGACTTATATTCATAGGTAAAGAATAATATAAAATACATGCATATTGCAATTATTATGGAACGGAATGAGCAATATTTCTTTTGTCTCAACATAGTTACAATCGTTTAATCGTAATTTGTGTATACATATCGGTGCGAATTTGGACTCACCATCAATTTTTACAAAAATTTTATGAAACACTAATAATAATTTATAAGCAATGTACTTCAACTCTATAATTGTGCTAGTTACATAATTGTGACGCATCGTTAGAAAAAATCCTCAAAATATATGATGAATAGTATAAAAATTCAAAACGTTACAAGTATATTGAGAAAGGAAAAGAAATTTAATACTTGAAATTTTGGACGTCTGAAAAAAATTACTCCAATATTTTTGGTATTTACATACTTTTTTTTTACAAAATGATCATGTTCCGTATATCACATCAACTCATCCCAGAATCAGATCAAAACATTATAATTTCTTTTATTTTATTTCTTATATCACATAACTTCATCTCAATATCATTTCTGTTATTTTTCCTTTTCCTCATTTTTTCTCACACAAACACAATGATAAATAGACCATTAGTTATAAAATTTAATACATAACTTAATTATTTTGACAAATAAACTGATTGGAATTTCTCTGAAATGAATGGAATATAATAATAAATCTCATAAATATTTAAGTAAACCTCTTTAAGATTTATTTTTTTTGGGTACAACTTTTAGATTTTTATATATGTCTAAATCTTCATATTTTAGAGAATTTGAGGTGAATGACCATAAACAGCATGGGGATTGGGGAATGTATCAATGAATCGGCTATGATTACGTTTGCAACACTTCGAATAAATTCATGATTGAAACGAAACAAGAAATACAGTGGTAGTACAGCATTTGAGAAAACGAAAAACCTAAAAAAAAGAAAGAAAAGGAAAAGGACAATGCTGTTTTGAGATGATGATGAGGTTTGTCCCAGCCACGAAGACAGAGGTACATGGTAAATGGTGACCCGCCCACCTTCCCCATCATTATTCCATGACTTTCTTTCTCACCTTGTCCCAATGTCCCCCCTCCTAGCTCCTCTTTTTCTTTGGTTTTTTTTTTTCTCTTTGTTGTTTAAGTTTCGTTAAGTTTATACTGACGAAAATTGAAAATTTTCAACCACCTTTTATTGTACCCGTATACTGAAGTATTGCCCTTCCATTGGTCTGGAAAATATTCTGTCCCGTTCTGTAAAAAATGTTACATTTGTTATATAGATAATAAAATAAATCGTGTTACGAATGATCCATAAAATAAATAAATAATTTTTTTATAAAATATTATAATTTTGGGAGGAAATAAAATTCGTATTGTAATCCCGAGACGAAATAAAATTCGTATTGTATTGTTTAATAATGAAAAAAATAAGATATCTAAATATGTAATGAATAATATATTATTATTTAATGTTATATTTTTCATGGGATGGAGAAAGTAGATAATAATGACATGGTGAGCTTGTCGAGTTAAAATTTGGACTATATCGTAGAATTGCACAAGTTGATTATAGGGGGAGTATAAAGTTAGTAAGACATCAGAAAACCATTTTTATGTTGTGTGCAAGAGAGTAAATCTGTGTAAATTTTGATCTCTCCCGACACTATCCATCAGGAGCTAGATTGTCTAATTTGTTGGTTTGTATTGTCACATGATGCAATTTTTTTAAAAAAATTTCTAAAGCCATTATCATGTTTTTCTTTTAGCATCATGCTTCTCTAATCATTAGTCAATCTTTCCATCATGATCTAACCGCAATCAAACTAGCATGCCTCGGATTCCCCTGGATGCCCACAGGCCCGTGATGGGCCCGACCACATGGTCAAACGGGGCCATGATTAACACAAAGGAAAAACTTGGACCAAATGATCGATGCAAAATGATGATGATGACGATGATGCGTGCATGCATTTTTCTTTGATTTTGTCGTGGTGGGGAGACACGAGGAAATGGACTTCACATGGTTGTGGGGAGAATTAAACCGTGCATGTCACGTGTCACGTGTCACGTGCCGGTGATGTTTATAGGATTCGCACTCGCACGTGGAACCCACTTGTTACAATTTTCTTTGATTTTTGGTTTGTTTTATTGTGTCCCACACGGAAAGCAAGCGAGCAAAGAAAAAAAAAGAGAGATACATGCACATGGTTTGCTTGCTCGTGCGTGTTGTCTTGTCCCTCCCTTGCCAGACCACACCTCGTCCACTCTCATTCCAACCAATCATTTGCAATCTTGTTATATTTTTTCAAATCCTACCAATATTAGTATTAAGAGTCAAATTTATATCAATATTTATAATGACTCAGTAATCATTTATAAATCTTGTTATATTTTTTCAAATCCTACCAATGTAAGTATTAAGAGTCAAAATTTATATCAATAATTATAATGAATCAGAAATAATTGTCCTTATGTCAATGAAAATTTGTCTTGATAAATCATCAACCAAACCGTTCAATATTCGTGGGAGGGGAAGAGAGCGTGGCATTATTGTTATAAATGGATGCCCCCATTGATTTGCTACCCGACCCGATTATTAAAAGTGAAGCAGAAAAAAGCAGGGTCTCTGATGATGGGTCAATTGGGCCTGCAGTTCTTTTCACAGCAGATGCGAATGGCAGTGTGGGATGAAATGATGAATGAAGAGGAGGAGGATACATAACCCGGATTGGATTCAATTCCATCCCCACATTACGATCCAATCCGAATCGTGATGAGTCCATCGATTAAATGTTGCAGCGGTTTATCTGGCTTTTCATATCATCAGTTATCGTACGAATTGGTTACATGCTAGCTAGTCCTCTGGTTTTTTCTATTCGTCTTTGTATTTTGTACGATCGTGTTTAGGTACGTCCTCCTTTTGGAAACGCTCGTTCTGTCACAATTTTGAATTGACAGTAAAAGATGACTCATAATGAACCTTAGCACTCCTTCCTGAACGAATATCTCATAGGATTTGAAGTGTGTATATCAAACACATTAGTCTATTCCTTTCGTCTCAAAAAGATTATAATTTTTTGATCAGATATACATGACGATAAAAATTTTGACCGATATTATGGAACGATCTAACATTATTTTTTGAAAAAATATCGTGACATATTAATGATAGTAAACGTTATGTACTACTACTATAACCATGGACCATTAGAAAATTTAAATCGTATCGTTAACATGCGTAACGAAATTCCTCAAATTGCATGTTGAATAATACAAAAAGAAAGAAATATTGCAATAATTATGAGATGAAGATAGTATCATATACCAATTGTAAAACATAATGGTTGAAGATTTTATCCGAAAGTACATAAATTATAATTAGATTAGAATATCGTACATGCAAAATAGTTTTTAGATATATCTTTGAGTTATATATTTTAGTTTGCAATTGTTTATAAGAAGCTTATTTGTAGAGGTATTGTGTGGGTCTACGGACCCTTACTTCGTAGGACAAGTTAAGATTGAGCGAAAATCATATTGAGCGAGGTATTTGTTCTTTAAAGGTTTTTCTACCCGTGAGGATTTTCCCACATTCAATCTCGTATGTTGTCGTTATGATTCTTGTTCGTGGTTGATCGTGACCTTAGAGCTGTACTCGGGTCGGGTAGTTCGAACTTGAGTTCGTGAAACCCGACTTGACCCGACCCGAGAATTGTCTATGGGTCGAACTCAGCATGAAATTCGACTTTGTGAGATCCGAGGAGTAGGTTCATGAAACCCGTGAGACCGACTCGAAAGGTTCATGAACAGTTTGACTCGAGATCGAGTCGAACGAGTTCCAGATATTTTTCATTTTTAATCATTTATATTGATTTTTAGATGGTTATGATGTATTTTATGATTATTTTTTTATAATAATAATTAGAAAAATATCATATACCATTATATTTATCTTTTTTTTGGGATAATTTGAATTGGATCATTAAAATATTATGATATTTAATTTGTCAAATTGTATTAAATATAGAATTCGATGCTCGCGAGTCCACGAGTACCGTTTCGAGTTGAACTCGGCACGATTTTTGAAGTCGATTAAAACCCGACTCGAAATAAATAGTAAAAATTCAAGTTCGAGTTCGAAGATATCCGTGTCGATTCGACTCACATACAGCTCTACGTGTGTTTGATTGTGATATTCGATGCTTCATTTTCTTTAAATAAATTCGTAATAAGTAGTATCACAACTTTAGGTTACTCACGCAGAGAAAAGTTTGAATCTTTAAGGAGAAATTTTGATCTTTGGGTTAAAGGATGACTCTTTCGATTAAGATTAAAGCTTTTTGGAGTTTTCAAGTTGCACAGACAAAAAGATAATGAATACCATGAAGTTCAAGTTAATCACAGGTTGTGACACAATGTGGGAGTGTTTAGAGAACAAAAACAAAGAAAAGTGTTCTACGAGGAAAGCAGAAGGAGAAGACGACATCGATGGAGAGTTCTGCATTGACTAAGGATCATCAGACCCCCAGAAAAACTCTACGACAGGAAAAGACTCTGGATGTCACAGAATGTCTGTGAAAAAGTAGAGTGATGAATGTATGTAGAGGTTCTATGGTCATGATCAAGCCTCGAACGATTGGGAACACAATTGTACAGACGACCTTCATGGACAATCGTACTAGGGTCGAGACAGAAACCAACGTTGGAGCTTTAGGAAGCTGAGAGATGGTTCAATTGACATGAACTCATGTTGTTCTCGTACAGATAGTGGAGATTTAGATAATAATCAGGGAACTATCGGATTTGATAGAGCCAAGATCGCAATGTCTAGATTACGCAGATGACGCAAAGCACATGGGGTGCAGACAACAAAGGGCTCAGGAAGCATGAGTGGTCGGGTACGAGATGACTACTTTATGTGTTTCAGTATCTCGAACCATGATGTAGATTATTGAAGATTTTTTCGAGATTTGATCCAAAATTAGATATTTTGTTATTTGATTAGAATATTACCTATGCAAAATATCTTTAGGATATATCTTTTAGCTAAATATTTTAGTTAATAATTCTTTATAAAAAGCTTATTTGTAGAGATATTGTGTGGGTCTATGGACCACCCTTTCCACTAAAGATAAGCTGAGATTGAGCGAGCTGGGGAGGGACAAAAATCGGGTTGGAAATGATCAAATTAAGCGAGGTATTTGTTCTTTGTGGGTTTTTTCCGCCCGTGAGGGTTTTTTCATGTTAAATCTCGTATGTTGTCGTTACGATTTTTGTTCGTGGTTGATCATATGTTTGATTGTGGTATTCGGTGCATCACTTTCTTTAGATAACTTTGTAACAATAATACACCATATTATAGGTGATAATAAGTAGTTGGGGGAGAAACAGATCGAATTTATGACCTCATATCTGGAGATGCTATGATAGCATACTGTGATATCAGTTCTACCCAATCATAGAAGACAAATTAACAATTATGAATCTTGAAAGATGGAAATCAATTTTTACTCGCATAGAACTTTCATTTGTGTTGCATTTATGGTACTTCCTTTGTTTCAATAACCAAGACTTCGACGGCGCGCACATAACAAGGTGAACAATTTTATTCGTTACGTGCAACGAACAAGCATTATTTTTCGTAAAATTATTATGAAATATTAATGATAGCGTAGCTTATGTATTCCAACTCTAGATTAGAGAATAATTTTGTCATATAGTTAAGAGAACAAACAAATTTTTTTAAATACTTATTGAATAATATAAAGTAAACATACTACTTTCTTTGTTCCAAATAAATTACGATGTGTTGCATTAACACGAATATTGATGTAAAGTCCCAGAAAATTGAGATCAAATAAATATAAAAATTATGATCAAGTAATAGTTTGTAAATTAATAAACGTAACAAAATATGCGTTTCTTCGTTTATAATAAATTAAAAGTGAGAAACGAATCTCGTTTAGAAGTCTTGAGACGTAACGTACGCTCATAATTTTAAAACTCGTGACGAAGTTGGGATAACTTTTTATCACGAAAAAATATGAAAAATTATACGTTAAATAACAACGTAATTTTCCGTGCGAGACGGTAAATTTGGATTGGTGGATATGGAAGGTACGGGGTTAATTAATCCTACGATTAAACGAATCGGGAATTTTTTATTTTAAATTAATCCTTCTCTCACCACACCTACCATCTTACCCAACTCCACCAAGGATCTCCACTAGTGTAAAATTCCACTTTCAAGCAATTCCTCTCCTTCTTATGTTTTTCTTTCCTTCTCTTGCCGTGTCTCTTTGTAAACCTACAATTAGGGCTGCGGAGCAGCTTGGCAGGAAGGAAAAAACCAGCTTGGACAGCAAGGAAAACACGAGAGGAAGAAGGAAGGCAGTGGCACAAGTACGTTCCGTTCAAAGAAGGAGTGGAACCGAGATAGCCATACCAAGTCAAACCGGACTCAAAACCGTTTCAACAAGAGGGTGAGCGCTGCGACTCTCATAGCTTAGTGTCATACAGTCCATTTGTAGGTAAATAATCAAAGAAACAACAAGGAAAACAAGTCACGGATGGTTGAAATGCGTTTATGAGCTAAAAGACGAGTTATGCTCGTGAGACCTTGAAACCTAAGGTTTTACATATCAAACAAACCCAAAACTAAACAAACATGACAAGAACTAAATAAATGTTATGTTTATGAAGTTTTAGATCATTTGGGATTGAATTGATTGGGTAAAACGTGAAAAATTAGCAAACCAGCCCATACCAGTTTCTGAACAGCTTTGATAATCAAGATTAGAACTCGTTTTGACCCTAGTTAGAGCCTGATCCAGCAAATGAGTCTTGAAACAAAGTTATAGAGACTTCCTGATGTTTCCAACGAATCAAGAATCACACAATTTGGTTAAGAAACGAGGAAATTATGCGTGTTCGAACTCAGACCAGAAAATCTGAAAAAACCATCGAAGCTTCAGGGCATTTTCACTGCCAGCCTAAAAACGTGTTTTTCGACGTATTTATGCGTCATATCAACCCGTATACCCCCTGTGACTATTAAAATACAGTATTTGGATAAGAAAACGTAATAAAATATATGGTTAATTGTACGCAGAGCAATAAATGTTTAGTTTGAATAGAATACGTAATAGTTTGTGTATTTGTAACACATACGTGAATTACAAAATAATAGTGAAGCGTACGAAGGCATACGTAATATTGTAATGTATGTATTTGAAAACGTATAACGTACATAAATACGATAAAAATAAATAAAAAATATTAAGTTTGAATAAAAATACGTAATAAATTATGTATTCGTACAAAGTACATAAAAATGTGGAAATAACATAATATACGTAAAGAATACGTAATAACGTACGGATTGTATTTGTACTAATGCAGGAACATGAAACATGATTTGATTTCATGAGTTAAAATAAACAAACCAAGAACTTGTCAAAAAGGTAACGTTTAGATTCCTGATTTGGATGGCGATACATGTTAATATACTATTTTTATATTAACGCGTGATAGGTAGTTTTGTCCTGGACGCTGTGTTATACTGTGCTGTGTTATGTTTGTATTTTTACGTTATTGTATGATTGTATGGTATCACTTATAACTTATCGCAGTTCATGGTAACTTAACCCCGATAGTCCTAATGCTAGAGTTTGGGTAGGTTTTTCTCCATTAACCCCGTACGTTATATGAATTTGATAAACACAAGTGCTAGGTTTACAAGGTTTGGCATACGATAATGGACAAAAGGTTATAGTTAATATAGGTTAATCCTATAAATAATGTCATGCTAAAGATGAACATGCGAAATAAGAATGAATTCATGAGAGGTGAGATTAACCTCCGAGTTTGTTAATCCTACTGAGTTGTTACACTGTGTCTTGGTGAAGATGTCATGTTAAACTGTATAGGGATGAGTAGTTGCGACTAATCATCTTATGCACGTAGACAACCCTGTGAGGTTGTCAAGTTGTAGGATATCTCGCTGCAGGAGACCCTTGGACGTCGTTACAGGTTGATCCCCTGTTTCGAGTGATCCCGGATTTTAAGATTGTAGAAGAAGTTATGGATTTACATGTTTAGCCAAGGTCACAGTGTTAACAAGAGGGTATTTGTGGTCTGTCATGTATGTTAATTGTATGACTGATTTTGTTGTGGTTTTAGGACATATTGTTCTCTCTTTCTTTCCTTTTCGTGCTTCCCCTGAAGAGGGGATCGGCACGTTACTGAGCTCCTATACCTCACGACGTTACTTTTCTCTTATTTCTCTATTTTTCTTACTTTTCAGGTGCAAGAAATGAGAAGGAATATTGATTAAGATCTGATTTATAATGTAATATTGATATTTGAGATTTAATTTCTCAGTTTCTGTTGTCAAATGTATAAGAAATAAGTGCGCTTGTGGATTTAGATTTCTGATGCCTAAAATGTATATTTGTTTAAATTTCATTCTGTGCTAAGTTAAGTTGAATTGTCTGGTTAAGGTTTGTGGGACCCTAACGACAGTAATACCACGAGGGTTTTCAGAAAAGGAATTGAAAGTCGGGACGTTACAATTAAGAAATGCATTGACTTTATATGGTTTTCTTAAATGTCCTGGGATATATGTGGGGATTGGGTGAGTGAAATTATGAGTAGATGGAAAGAGAAAAAAACAAACTCCTTTTGTCCATTCAAATTGCAATAGTCTTATGAGTGTGTGAGATAAAAAAATGAGAAAAATAAAAAAGAAAAATAATGGTTGGTGAGTTGATGTGATATCAAATAGGGATATTTTGATATTTTTTAGGTCAAAAAAATTATTAAATATGAAAATATTGAAATTTGAATGAAACAATCCCAAAAAGAAAGGGTTACAATTTTAATGGGACGGAAGAAGAAATGATGAAGTAGTTGATGTGATATAATGTAGGGGGATTATGAACTTTTGATCATGTTAAAGTTATCAAATATGAAAGTGTTGTAATTTATATGAGATATTTGTTTTTAATAATATGTCATAATTTATCTAAAAAAAAAGAAATACATCTATATTAAGATGACAGAAATAATATTTTTGTTTTATACTGCATTGAGGTAGTAGTTCAATGTAATAACCCTGAATAAATACTGAAATATTAGACCATTCGTAGCAGTTTTCTCATCCGTATCCTTATAACATAATGTTACAATATCATTCTCTCTATATATAGATTCAGTTTTTTACTCAATCACGTAGCAGATATCCTGTATCGATTCCATATATAATAATATATTATTAGAATATAATAATATTTTATTAGTTTTAAAAATAATATGTTTTGTTTTGTTTTATCTAAAATAATTCAATTTTTTAAGTATTGTACTTTTTTCTAACAAAAATATTAATTTTATATTATTTTAATTATACAAGGAATGAAACTTTGTCTCCTCAAATATAAAAAAAAATATAAGATATATGAAATCATATAGAGATAAAAATAAAAAATCTACTATATAATCTATTTGTTAACACATTGTTTGTATATAAGGAAACAAATATATAAAAAAACTATTGCGAGTCTCTCTCTTAGTAGCAAAACAATAGCAAGTTGTGCATTCGGTGTAGGGGACATGAAATTGGAAGCAACGAGAGAAAATTGGCTGAGGAGAGTCTCTTTCGAGAGGTAATCATTTGACCCCAGAATGGAGCATTCATTTTCTCATTTCTTTTTCCCATTTTCTTCGGCTTTTTTCATGGCACCTGCTTCCTCTATTTTCCAAATTTATTACTCCACCTTGTTTAACTTTTTGGAACACCTTTTGAATTGTCATTCTTCGTTATTTGAGTTTACAAGTCGGTCAAAGACCAAATTTAGCAAAATCTGTCCTAACACACCCATCAATTTGAAAAAAATAAAATAAAAGATTCCATCAATGTTTGTTCGCGTTATTAGATTTACCTGTGTGTGTATATGTCACAACAGGAATCGCGCTCCATCCACCCCTTAAGCAATGGTTAAAAGAAAAGTTATTTATCCTTCAACCAACCATAGGTCGGGAAAAAATTTCTCGGAAAAGAGTAGCACTATAACAAGGGAGAACCCAGTGCGTGCACAGGGATTGGAATATATGTGGTTGTGGTAAAAGCTGTTCCCTCCGTCTCATTCAAATTACAACATTATATTATTATTATATTATTTAAAATGTATTTTGAGAAATTTTATTGTTCGTCTTAACGACATAAGAAAAATATGATATTGACCAGGGTTGTAATATAAAACTTAAATTATCATTAGTGTTTTACGATAATTATGCATAATACGATACTTGATCGTCCCGTGAACAATTCGTAACATGAATAGTTTTATTACTGACATAAGACAACATTGTAATTTGAATGAGACGGAGAAAGTGTTGATGGTGATTCAAACCGCCTTTGACCAGCCGCCACCGCCTTTGACCAGGCGCCGCCACCACTAGCCGCAGCCGCCTTTGTCCTCATCCAGCCGCAGTCGCCTTTGTCTTTATCAGGCGGAGGAAACCTGCACGCCTCTTTTTCATTTGCTATAAATACGGGAGAGGATTGATGAAGAGTAACTCAGGGGCAAAGAGCAAAATCAGAAGAGAGAAATTTGAGAGGAAGAGAGGCAGAGGCGGGCAGAGCAAGGTGAAGAAGAAAGGAGGGGAATTAGGGAAAGAGGAAGGGTCTGCAAAGTGGGAGAGGAAG
>JAOVYX010020152.1:0-17448 GCA_035668315.1 Drosera spatulata
GAATCTGCAGTAGTCAGCTGAGATTCATTCATACCAGGCTGTGTACATATGTCAATTCACCAAAGGACACATTGTTCTGACGATCTTCTGTTGCTGAATTCCTCATGCGCGATAACCCGGTCAAGTTGAGGGTCAATCTCAGAAATGGGCCCTTTTCAGAAGAATCATGCCCAGAAACTGTAATTCTTATCTAACTTCAAATGTATTTCTTCCAATACAAGCCCCCCACTTGGGCGGCGGCTGGTGTAATTTATGCGTCTGACTATGATTTACTGAAAAGGGTCTCTCTGTTCAATTTTTTCTGTGCGATTTCCCGCTTTGTTGTATATGCCCCTTTTTGTCGAAGTCCATGTATCTTTGTAGAACATCTCTTGTTTGAACCTGAAAAATAAACAGCACTTGATGTCCCTTTCTTTAATCTCTGTATCAATTTTCGCTTCTCTGTCAGTATGAGATAATTTGCTTGTTGTATATAGATTTGTGGTTGTTTCGAGGGCATAATGTAATAATAACATTCTGCAAGTATACAAAAGCGAGGCCAAAATGGTTGTTCTGGATCAATGTCTGGATCCAAATGCACCAGGCGAGGCAGGGCATGCAATTTTCAAGCAGTCCAATCCTGAGATATTAACTTCATCTCCATCAAGCGCCTCCTAATGGAAGTACCATAATGCAGCATCGGACCAAAGTGAATTCGGCCGGTCCAACCAGCAAGATAACACTTTACGCTCATGTAGCTCGGATCAATCAAATCAAAGCACCGGGATGATCTCGAGTATTGAACAATACAATACATTAAGTAAACAGAAGGGCTCTTGTATAAATTCATTGTTCTCATATCGCTGCGTAGTTGTGACTGTAATTGTACAAGGAACTTAGCATACACTACAATACATGTCTCGCATGCGCAAAATCAAGTATAACCTAATACTACTAGATTCAATCCGAATCATTTATACAATCAGGCAATCCCGTCAATTTTTGGGATAGATAAACTCTCTGTACTGCTACCTGTTCTAAAACTTGATATGCCATCGCTCAGCTCGCAATCTGTGGTCTCAAATGGGAAGAGAATTACACAAATCCCAGAAACCAATATAACCAACTTGAACAGAAGGATGGATGCAGTTGTATGGCAACCATGGACCAAGCTTACTGCCACAAGAGGGCATATCATCCCTCCGATTCTTCCCATTGAACTTGCGACTCCAAGACCAGTTGTCCGCACAGATGTCGGGTATATCTGCTCAAATACAGAAAAGGAGCAGCTTAGCGGTGGATCAATAAATGAAGTAGTCTTTACATTGCCAGTATTTGACTAAAAAAAGGTTAAGTTCAAACGCAATTAGTGACCTGCTCAACAAATATAGTTGGAAACTAAGAACTGATTATTGGGAACAATCAAGTTTCGCTCGCATCCATTTTTACCCACTCCTATTTATTTGGCCACCGTATTGTATACAGAATTGTACAACGACACTGGATATATATATAAAAAAAATGCTCCAGGGATTAAAAAAGGTTCGCTCCTTGCATTGATACAACAACAACAACAAATCAAACCTTTATCCCATCAAGTAGGGTCGGCTATATGAATACGACGGCGTCATTCCAATCTGTCATTTCACAAGTCGTCATATTCATATTGAGAGATCCAACGAGACTTTTTACGTGTTGGCTGTCAACTACCTAATACACAACCCTCACAATTTTATCCGGACTTGGGACCGGCTAGGGACGGAATAAAAATTCCCGACCTAGGTAGGTTTGCTCCTTGCATTGATCACGTTCATAAAAACCTATCATCTATTTCATCCAAGACGGAGAAGCTTGTTTTTTGCACGCAAAGGTAAGCTGCAAGGTTACAGGTAAAGGGTAACACAACATTCCAAAATAATGCATCAAGTTGGAAAAAAGCAAAAATCCGAATGAGTTACCTCAGGAGCATATACATAGACCACGGTGAAAGTTGTCGTAATGCACACACGAGCACCAAACAAAAGGGAAGTTGTCAAGTTCTCGGGCTGGCTGAAGGCCAATGCGAAGAGGAAAGCGAAACAGAGGAAGAACATGGATGACATTGAAAGCTTACGACCGACTCTGTCCACCATTGCAGCCGCCAGAAGAAGCCCAGGAATTTCTAAGAAGAACAGAAATGAAAGCAATTGTCAGCTATTGAGTGATGAAATGAATCCCAAAATAAGGAATGGTACCGGCAAAGCTAGTGATGAAAACGTCTCTGTAGTTGACACCCTCAGATTTCACCGTAGTATTCAGAGCAGTTGCTAGACATTGACTGTGTACACTACTCAGTTCTGAGGTCAGCAACACAAGGCCATAATATGAAAAAGCATTTCCAAAAACGACCACCCATAAGAGCAGGGTTGACTTCAACAACTGCGGTGAAAGCAACAAAAATACTGACGGTATTTGTTCTGCCTTTCATGCATAAATATCTTGGTGACTCCGGTGTCTTGCCATAAAATACAAGGAGGAATGAAGTAGGTATAGCAGATAGGGCAAGTAGCCACCTCCAGCCTAATGATGGCATGATAATCTGCAAGAACAAAGAAATGTTAAAATGTTTGAGACTTCATCATCAACGTTCTATCCACTTCTCAGTTTTGAGTTGCAGATAATAAGATGCATAAATTTGCTTTTTTCACCTAACCCAATGTTTCAGGGAGCTAACACTGCAACTTGCAAGAATGATTGAAGACAACTAAACAGTTTAATATGTTGAGCCTTAGCATCAAGGAAATGAGCCAAGTGAACACAAAGGCAAAAAGGCTTACACTTCCCTCCCTCCAAATAAAGATAAAATGCAAAATCTAAATTGCATATGCCAAAATTGCAGTTCCTCTAATCAACTCAAAGTTGTCTCTTTATATCCCACTTGAAAAACAAAGAGCAAGATGCAACCTTACAAGAGTCCTAGACAGCCAAGCCCTAATCATTCTGATCCTAAGTAGCAATAAACAGTATAAATGTGGACGTATATGATGAATAGGATTTTGACCGAAAAAATTTCCACAACGTCAAGAGACTTACCCATGCGAGTGAAGCCTCAAAAATCGTTCCAATGGTCCAGAAAGCTTGAAAAATAACCATCCATGTGCCTCTTTTAGGAGCAGGAACAAACTCAATGAACCATGACAATAGCACGGGCCGCCTCCCAAACCCATTCCAACTAAAGCACGAAGGAAAATCAAATATGCAAAGTTTGGAGCAAAGGCACTTAGGAGTCCAGCAGCAGAAGTTACGGTTGCTGTGATCAGGAACCCTTTCCTGGTAAAGTGAATAAAACATTGATATCAAGAAATGCATGAAGGTACAACCTAGCTCATATTCAATGTTCAACGGACATTTGTTATCTATCCAGAGATTCCAAACTAAATGAGAAATCTAGTTATCGGAACATAGCAACTGAAATACTCACTATGGACGAAAAGAGAATGTATAACATCTTGGCACAGATTCATGAAAAAAGTCATTTAGAAATGGCAACGGAAATGGCGATATAAATGATTAAATCATTAGATCAGAATCAGAGAACTTGCCTCCTTCCATATTTATCAGAGACAACACCCCACGAATATGCTCCAATAAGCATGCCAGCAAAAACGGCGCTCGTAATCAAGCTCTCTTGAGTTGAAGAAAGGTTCCATTGCGACTGAACAGGAGGTCCAACAAAGGAGAGAAGCATCATTTCCATTGCCTCGGAGACCCAGCCAAACCCAGAATAAGCAAGAACAAGAAATTGAAATTTGCCGAATCCCACGCTGGCAAGGGCTTCATCCACGGTGTATCTGGGTCTCTCGTCCTCCATCTTGATAACATAAACACGATGAACGATGCATGTTAGGCAATTAAACCTAAAATTGCATAGGATAGAGCAATATGAGGATATAAGTGCAGTAAGGCAGCATGATTCATACACGAACAGCACACCTTTCGAGTTTCGACATGCTCCTCAAGCTTAAATCACATCAAGGCATAATACGCAACCAAGAATTGCATCAAACTTTTACAATTACCTAATGAAACTCCACTTCATTGTTTCTGAAACGCATCTAAGAGATACACATTGTTTAAATAAACACATGATAGAAATTCTTAGGTCTAAAAAATTCTCAGAACTAACCCTAACTTTCACTCAGTTTCTTCCCCAAATCCAAATCCTAATGATCAAAATACCCAAAATAAAAAGACGACGTACCAAAAAAACATACAACAAAACAGCAGCGCAATCACAATGAATCAATCTGCGGCATAATATCACCAACGAATCGTGTTACGAAGAAGAGATATAATTACCTTCGGCCAACCACGCTGGAACGAATCAAATCAATCGATCCCATTAGCAGCGGAAAATTGCAAATGGGGTTTGGCCTTTTCAAGGGTTGTTTTGCTTTGCGTGTAAGCAGACTTGCTTCTCAGTCTCGGAGACCGACTCTTCTTCTCCTCTTGCTTGGCTTCATTTGTCTATGGAGAGGGAAAAAAGAGTCGACGGGGAGATAGGTGGGACTTGGGAACAAAAATGGTGATAGTCGTGGATATGCGCAGATACGACGAAGCAGATGTATTTCTGATACGCTATGCCCTTGACTTTTCGTTGTTGAAATCTGACTGAGATAGATGGATGGAACATCAACGCTTTTGGATGTTTTCGATTGTTTGTGCCTGTGTGGGATCTTCCTGTTGTTTTTACTAGTTTCGTCCTAAATTATTTATTAATCTATCTGTTTCAATTTGATATATTATTAAAAAAAAGATAAATAAAAATTTTAAAATATATATTAAATAATATAATAAATAAAATATTATATTTAATGTGAAATGGTGGGACAGGTAATTTGCCGAGACAATTCTTGCTGCAGCATCAACCTTAACTCCTGAATTAATAATTCAATTTTAAGTGTTTGTTTATTTCTGAGAGGAGAGAGTATTTCAAGTGAAACAGATTTTAGCTCGTGACCGCCACGTTTTTGAATCCAACCCCTGCCACCCTGCCCTCACCCAAACACAAATTCCTTTTCCCTCCATACTTCACTCCCTGACTCCCTCCCCTCTTTCCCATTCACCTTTTGCCACTCTCCCCGAACACAAAACACAGTTCTCTCATCTCATCCTCGTCCCTCCCCTATTGTTAGAAATTTCCTCCACAACATCCCCAAAAATACCACCCACATTTGCTTCGCTGCCAAAAATTTCGATCCCCCATTTCAAAAAAATAAAACCAAAATTAAAAATAGACAACCGCCACCACCACGCCTCCTCCACCTCCCCCGCCGGCCACCGCAAATGGGCCGCGCGCCACCACTCCCCCTCCTCCTCCTCCTCCTCCTCCCAACCCTCACCCTCTCCTCCACCTCCTCCCTCGAATCAGCGGCCCTGATGCGATTCCGCTCCTCTCTCACCCACACCGAATCCATCCCATGGGACCCACGCACCCCGCCCTGCACCTGGACCGGCGTCATCTGCTTCAATGGCACCACGGTGTGGGGCCTGCAGCTGGAGCACATGGGCCTCTCCGGCACGATCTCCGTTCCCGCCCTCGAACCCCTTTCGGATCACCTCCGCACCCTCAGCTTCTCCCACAACAACTTCTCCGGCCCCATCCCAGACTTCAGAACCCTCCCGAAGCTCCGGTCCATCTACTTGTTGGGTAATCGGTTCGAGGGAGAGATAGGGGTCGATTGGTTTCTTGGGATGAATAGGCTGAGGAGGCTGTTTCTCGCGAATAATACGTTGGAGGGGAGGGTGCCGTCGTCGTTGGTGACCTTGCCGCGGTTGGTGGAGCTGCGGATTGAAGGGAATCGGTTTGAGGGGATGTTGCCGGGGTTTGAGCCGTTGGGGAAATTGTATGTCAATGTGGCGGGGAATGAGTTGGAAGGTCCGATCCCAGCGTGTTTCGCCAATTTGAGTGCTGATGCGTTCGCAGGTTTGTGGATGTTTGTGGGTTGGTTTTGTGGATTTGTCTTTGGTTTGGGTTACCGATTCGATTTGGCATGATTGTAGGAGTCCAAACGTATCGTGAGGATGATAATGACGATCTTGATAGGAGTTGGATTCATGTTTCTTTGCCTGGTTTTGATTATTAGAATGTTGTTTCATTGATAACTTCTACCATGATTTTGATTGAATCAGCACTCATCTGACTCCTTCTCTTCAACAATGGCAGGGAACAAGGCACTATGTGGACTGCCTCTTGGCCGCTGCCCGGATAATAGCACTACTAGTGATTCTCCCAGCACCCCGACAGCTCCTGCAAATCGGTCATATAGAATGCGAACTGCCATCATCATATTGTCGGTATTCCTTGGTCTTGCTATCCTCAATTTGATCATAGTCCTCTTGTTGCTTCTCATCAGAAGAAGAACGTCAAAGGTGGGAAAGACCATGTCGTCGAACAGACAAAACAAGCTTGCCTCATATGATGCTAATCAGGTTGTATCTGCACCGCCTGAGGATAACTATTCGGAAACAAAGAAAGCAGAGCCGGGAAAGTTGTTTTTCCTGAAGGAGGGGAGAGAGACATTTGATTTGTTGGAGCTACTGAAAGCCTCGGCCGAAGTATTGGGGAGTGGAAATTTGGGATCTACGTATAAGGCGATGATGCTTGATGGTCAGGCTGTTGTTGTTAAGAGGTTTAGACAGATGAACAAAGTCGTAAGACAGGACTTCTATGAGCACATGAGGAGGATGGGGCGCCTGAGGCACCAAAATGTGCTCCCTGTCATTGCTTGTTACTATAGGAAAGAGGAGAAATTGTTGATTTGCGATTTTGCTGTGAACGGAAGCTTAGCGAGCCATCTTCATGGTAAACTCATTCCGCAAAACTCTCACCAGCATTGCCATGTTTACTTTGTTAGCATGACAAGCAAGATTAGTCATATGTAGCTTCTCATTTTTCGCTCATATAAATGATTTGTAGTAAGTATGATTACCTTTTTCTTTCTGTGTTATAATAGACTTGTTGTGATTCTCTTTCAGGCAGCCGAAACATGAACTATCCAGGGCTGGATTGGCACACACGTTTGAAGATCATTAAAGGAGTAGCAAGGGGTTTGGCTTACCTCTACAATGAGCTACCAAGCTTGACCCTACCCCACGGTCACCTCAAATCGTCAAATGTACTCCTTGATGCTTCCTTCGAGCCCTTTCTCACAGACTACGCTTTGGCACCTCTGATAAACACAGACCACGCCCCACAGTTATTGGTTGCCTACAAGTCACCTGAATATGAAACTCAGGCCCAGGTCTCTAAGAAAACCGATGTTTGGAGCCTTGGAGTTCTTATTCTCGAGACGCTGACAGGAAAGTTCCCAGCCGACTATGTAACAGTTGGAAATGTGAAGGGATCGAGTTTAACGAGCTGGATAAACGACATTGCTAGCGAGCTGGAGAGTAATGGAGACGAGCTGTTCGATAAGGAGATGGGCTGGACAGAGAGCTCCCAGGGTGAGATGAGAAAGCTGTTGGAGATTGGATTGAGGTGTTGTCAAGATAATGTGGATACAAGATGGAGTATAAAGGAGGCTCTGGAGAATATCGAGATGGTCAAGGAAAGGGATGAGTCTAAGTGATCCGCGCTTGGTCCATCGAGAGATGGGAAGCATATTTTTTGTGATAATATATACGGAGTACATATCTGCAAACCACAGTTTCAGTTGTTTCAAATGAGCATCTCAGACTTTAGATCAACCCCGGAGACATTCTTCATGGAATTCATCGTCTCCAGATTCTTACATTGTATTCGTTTTTTCCTCTAGATCTTCGTCTCCCTTCACTCCTGTGACAGGTTTAGGTATGATGGGGTGCGGAAAAGGAAGAGATATAGAAATACATCTTGAGCTAGGATACATACGTGCTGCTCCAGTTAGCTCGTCATTCTCCTAGTGGTTGATTTTTCCATATGGTAAGGTTGGTGCATTGTTATTGCCCAGAACAACGAAAACTAATTTACACACATACCATATATGTTATGTATCGTAAATGTTCATGTATTTTGTTTAAGTTAGCAAAAATGACAGAACAGCAGGGAGCCTCCATTGATGTAACTGTAGAGTGCCTATTATGAGCGATATCATGGTTCATCGAGCAACATCAACAAAGCTGAACCAATTAAGTGTAGATACACACCGAAAACCTATACATGGATATGTATAGTCCAACCGAATATATTCAAGTATACTCGACCAACATCTACAAAGCTGAACCAATTAGGCGTAGGTACAAAACGAAAACCCATCTAATTATTGCAGCTCCAAGCATAATAACTAGACAAAATTTTAGTTTCAACGAAAAATCATTAACTAAAACCATTGGATATATATAGTCCAATGGAATATACACAAGTAGATGTCGAAATCCTCTGTCACATAGGTAAGGATGATGGATTGTCCTTCTGGACTTGGAGAGACCACAGTGATCAAAATAAAACTCGCATCGGATTTGTCATTGCCAAAAATTACCCTTCCCGCCAAAGAAACCTTCATCCTATTTTTTTGGGGGCAAATACTTGTTGGTTCTCGTGATTTTCGATTAGGGTACTTCAATTTTCTAAAAATTGTGAGGAAGATCTTTTTTGAACCTTTTCCCCTTCACGTTTTTCCCCAATCGAAGTTAAGAAAATGATTGCTTTCTTTTCTTCAATTTTCTACGAAGATTCGATGGGATGATTCAAATTAGAAGGAAAAAAGCGGAGATTATTTTTGTTCATTGATGAATTGGATTCGGAAACTGGAAGATGTGGGTGACGAAAGGCGGTGCAGGGAAGAAGGTCCAAGGGAACGGGACGGTGGCGGTGGCGATCGATAACGATAAGGGGAGCCAGTACGCGATCAAATGGGCGATCGATAATCTCCTCGTCAAGGGTCACCCTGTCATCTTGATTCATGCCATCAACAGATCTGCCCTTTCAGGTTCCGCCTCATGCCTGTTCTGGTTTCATCTTGATTTCTTCCTTTTACTTTGTTGCGAATGATGGATTTTGAGTGGATTGTGCATAATGCCTCAATGGTTTCCTATGATTTTGAGTTGAGCGAGGTGATTTGTTTGGGTCTATAATATCTTGAAAAAAAATTTATTTTTAAAATATATATTAGATATAAAACATACATATAATATAGTATGTATATAAATGAACACACATATAAATATAATTAATAATTAATAATATAATGTTAAAATTTTTAACAGGCCTGGGTGCGGCCCGACGCCTTACTTGGTCGTTCTCGTCGTTTCGCCTTGTGTTTTGTTTCGAATGACTCGTCGGGGAGGTAATCTCCACCAAAGCGTTCCTTGAATCCCATGATTGATTGTGATTGATAATGGGTTGTGATGTGCGGTTGGTTATGTGATGTCGCCGGGTTGGCGAGGATACGATGTTATATATGCGTGTTGTGTCGATCTTGTTTATTGATCGTGGCGTAATTGGGATTGCATGATGGGTTCAAGGTGTGGGTTGTGGTGATGCCGATGAGGCATATGTGTGCTTGCGTGTAGTTAGATCATCGGGATAACGACGATGCCGAGTTAAGGTTATGTACACAAAAGGGGTCAGGATATGAAATGAGGATAAAAAGGATTATATGGACATGATTAGTTATGATGGGGTTATGCATTGATTAAAGATGAGATCGGGATGTCTCGGGTTTGCACTTAAATATGATGGTTGTGACTATGCTTGGTTATGTGTGTTCATATATTGTGTTGATTATGGTATTAAAGTTGACAAGGAGGCTAGTAGTGGTGGTATTATTTGTTAGTATATGTTAGGCTTCGGTGGCCTAAGTGAGCATGTCCTATATTCGGGTTTATTTCCGTGAGTTTATGTCAAGACATGATTGAAATGTTAAATGTGTGCTATATGATATTCATGAACATGCTTCATATGCTATTTATTCCATGGATATGTGTTACATATCATCTATTATATTATGCAGGGAAATCGGGATTAAAAAGGATATATTATCTATAAATTATCCTTTTAACAATCATCTAAGGGTGGGTTATTATTGAACGATTGAATTAACAAATCAAAATAATAACATTATTGAAATCCAATAATAATGAACAGATTTGGATAAATTCAGTTAAGGATGACATATAATCGATACGGGTAAGACCGTTGATTTATTTAAAATGTGAAACTGAAATATTATGATGAACATAAAGTTTCATAATAATAATCATGTGTCGAGTAAAGTTGAGTTGTGAGTCTGTTTTTGGATCTATTGAGATCATGTTTGTCATCCTTGAGATATTGTTGGGGGATTGAGGACAGTCATCTTGGATGTCAAGTGAAAATGTCTAGAGTCAAGGAATTTTGTTGAGTATTCGTTAATTAAGTTTCGTGACGGACAAGTGCACGAGGAACTAGTTAGGGAGGGAACCATAGTGCCTTGTTCCTTTTGCGTGCACGCAGCGATATTGAGGCCGCGGTGGTTGGGCCACGGGGCAATTAACACTCTGCAGGGAGGCCCGAACATATTCATTGGGTCTAGCTAACCCAACTGAATGTGGTAAACGAAAAGAATGTCTTTTAAACAGACTTACCCGATCAACGATTGAATCTCTATTATAATCGGCTTCGTGTCAGAGTTGTTGTTATCCGTTTCGTGTCAGAGTTATGGCTTCGTGCCAGAGTTGCTATCGACTTCGTGCCAGAGTTGGCTTCGCGTCAGAGTTGTTGTTGGCTTCGTGTTAGAGTTGGTCATATCTTTCAGAGTTGATCTCTTCTAATCTTGTCAGGGATTTGTCAATTAATAAAAAGGGAAGACATATAAAAGATATGGCATGTATACACTATGATATGTATTGTTGATTAATATGATCTAAGTATATATTTTCTTTCACTTGCTTTCCTTCGGAAATTCCTTCCAGCATTTTTCGCGATCTATCATAGTCGGTGAAAAATATCCTGAAAATCGAATTCATCACCTTAGGTTGCTTAGTTTTTTTGCTCACGGGTTATGAGTTTTATTTTAATGTTGAGACAGAAGTGAGGCTGGAGCGACGAAGCATATGCATATAGTCAGTTTCACTTATTTTGGAACAATGTATCAGTTTAATTTTGACTTAGAGTCTTGTAGTAACTGATATGTATTATTTTGATAACTTAGAAACGAAAACATGTATTTTGAAATTGTAATGACATAGTTGTATTATTATATATTTTTGATGTACAGGTAATTCCTTGACTTCTATATTTAAAACCTGTTTGGGTTATTTGGCCTTGTTATAGACTGTGTCTGTAACGACATAACGCCACGTGTGAGCTGAGCTGGACTTTGGGACGTTACAAGTTTTGTGCGTGCAGATTCCGTGATTGGATATCCCCAGTTATATAACAAAATGTACAGGGTGGGTCTTGTGAGTTTTTCAAGAGAGGTGGTGAAAAATTGTGAAATTCCTTTTGAAGTAAAGGAAAGGGAAACTGAATCTAGGCCCTAATCTTGAATGTGGAAACTTGGATGCATTGTCAGTGTTTCCTTGATCAGCCCGTTGTGTTTATGTGGAGGTAATCATGGAGAGAAGCCTCTCTAATTCGACACTTGACCACAAGTTTCAACGAGAACATGCATTCTTTGTCCAATGCCTTCTTCACAATAGTTACTTTTATTGTCTGTTTTGTCGGAATATAGCAGAACTCTTACCTTTCACTATTTGCCTTGCAGCGGCTGCTGCAGCTGATGGAAGTGTCGGCAAGTTATCCCTAGAAAAACAGATCGGGAAGAAAACAAAAGATTTGTTCCTCACTTACCGCTGCTTTTGTGCCCGCAAGGATGTAAGTGTTTGAAACCATTCTTGCTAAATCTCTTATCCTGCAATGCAGAACTTTCTTCTGACTAAAATAACCATTAAATCAGTGTAAGTTTGAAAGAACATATTGAATTGAATTCTAAATATCTGTAATCACCTTTGATGACGGGTTATCATGAAACAAGCTCTAGTATAAGTGTGTGCGCTAACTGTCATTTCATTCTGAGATCTCAATCTCATTACTCTTTTGCCTCATTTCCAATCAGATACCTTCCCTGGATATCACCTTAGAAGATTCAGATATCGTGAGAGCCCTGTCAGACTATATCACTTTCAACGCGATTGAAAATCTGGTCCTTGGTGCTTCGAAAGGTGGATTTATCAGGTAAAGAATTCCTTCCTGGTATATCATCAAATATCTGTCATTTTCTTCATCTAGACAGAACCGTGGCGCTGCCATTAACACGCTCCACTTTGGTGCAAACCAACTTAGTGACTAGAATAATGCAACAATAGTGTATCTCGTTTCTTGGAATTTCTCAAATGGTATCACTGTATGATAAGTTCTAAGAGCAAAAGAATAGCTGGTATTCTTTTTGAAGATTTTGTTCATGGGGTTAAAACCTTGACTTGACTTCAAACAGAAAATTCAAGCACACAGATGTCGGAACAAGTGTGTCGAAAGCAGCCCCTGATTTCTGCTCTGTTTATGTCATCTCAAAGGGGAAAATATCCTCGATGCGCAATGCTTCACGTTCGGCCCCATTCACTTCCCCCCTTGAGAAGCAGCTACAGAGCCTGGTCAAACTAAAAACTAGTGCAGATTCAACCCCAAGACATAGTCGAAGATTGAGAGGTTGTTCTTCATTTTCCTGGAATTCACTAGTGATTTTATGTTTTGCGTGTTTATTTTCATGTTCTCAACTGTATTTCCTCCTATCAGGGGATATGACTCCTGTCAAGTCTGGCCGATCCTACGAAGAGAAGGAACTCTTCAGGTAACCCTTAATGTGCTTCTTTCTATAGAAGTACTTGCTAAATGGTGGAGTAGTTACAGATCCTCTTTTTCCTTTTCCTTTTTATAGTCCAAACTAGTGATGGAAGGTTAGTAATTCTTTTATATTTCAACATGTCTTCTACATAAATGTTGTTTTCGGACTTGAAGCATGCATAGTTGACCAATGCTGATCTATCTCATACAAGTGCCATATATATGATAGTACAAGGCTTGGTACTGCTGTTTCTAACACTGTTACTTGGATACCATGTTGAGAAGTGATTTGTCTGTATCAAAATTCAAGATTTTAGCAAAAGCATTAGGAGTTATATTTGTATCTTGGTAGACATATAACAAGAATAGAGTGTTTATTGGTAGGTTGGTCACAAACAAGCTTGCTGCTTTTGTGGTATCCTTACAGCAAAGGAGTTGATGTTTTTTGGCCTTCATCAATGTTGAATCAGGTCAAGGAGACTGAGAGACAAGTCTTTTGGAGATCTCTCAGAGTCGGATACTGACATATCATTTGTGAGCTCTGAAAGGACTAGTGTTGATCTCATGTCTCCTATGCACTATGACTGTATGGATGGATCCAGATTCTCTCCACGGATTTCTGTTAGTTCAGATCAAAGCTCTGGATCGATGCATATTGGACGGTCAGAGTTCTCTTCGGTTTCATTAGAGAGTGGAAGGACTTCATGCTCGTCACAGATGAGTGTAAGCACAGGGTTTTTTTAGTCTTTATTATCTCTCTGCTTGAATTCTTACCAAAAGATTTGAATGGGTTATTGTCTTTTATCGCATCAATTATCATATGCACTTTTGCACGAATTGGTTACTGATTGTGGTTTCTTTTGCAAACATGAAATTCTCTAGGAGGGAATGGAAGCTGAAATGAGAAGGCTGAGGCTAGAACTGAAGCAAACAATGGATTTATACAGCACAGCTTGCAAAGAAGCAGTTGGAGCAAAACAAAAGGTCAAATGAATTGCATATCAGCCGAAAATGCCGAGGACATCCTTGTCTAATTTCATCCAGAAGAAAGGTGTTAACAGGATGTTTAACTGTAGGCTTTGGAGCTTCAACGGAGGCAAGAGGAAGAAAAGAGATCAGAGGCAGAAAGGACTGCAATGGAAGCTGCAGCGATGCATGCAGAGAAAGAAAACTCCAGTACTAGAGGAACACTAGATGCAAAAGAAGCTACGAAGAGGATAGCAATGCTGGAAGCAGAAAAACGACTAAGAGAAGAAAAGATGATGGTGGATTCAGGCCACTGTGTTGCCAGGTACAAAAAATACACCATCGAAGAGATTGAAGTAGCTACAGAATTCTTTGCTCAATCTCGTAAGATTGGAGAAGGCGGCTATGGCCCTGTATTTAAGTGCAACCTTGATCACACACCGGTTGCAGTTAAAGTTTTGCGTCCTGATGCAGCCCAAGGACGAACTCAGTTTCTGCAAGAGGTAACAACAGAAATTTGTTTGAGTTGGTTCACCCAAAATAATTGTGTGCTATCAGAAAAAGTAACATGACTACACAAACCAACTTATTTGGCTTGCATGCCTGGGCATGTTTCCACAAGGTGCGATTTGCCAGAAATGAATGCGGGTTAAAATTGAAGTTTACACCATACCTTGTTTGAATAATTGTAGGTTGAGGTGCTGAGCTGCATAAGGCATCCCAACTTGGTACTGCTTCTAGGAGCCTGCCCAGAATATGGCTGTCTTGTTTATGAGTACATGGCTAGAGGGAGTTTAGAAGATCGCCTTCTGCTCCGAGGCAACTCTCAGCCTCTTCCTTGGCAACTCAGGTTCAGGATAGCAGCTGAGGTGGCAACGGGATTGAATTTCCTTCACCAGACCAAACCGGAACCACTTGTCCATAGGGACCTTAAACCGGCAAACATTTTGCTGGATCAGAACTTTGTTAGTAAGATCAGCGATGTTGGATTGGCCCGCTTGGTCCCACCTTCTGTTGCAGACAATGTGACACAGTATCGAATGACATCGACCGCTGGTACATTTTGTTATATTGATCCTGAGTATCAGCAGACCGGTATGCTTGGGGTGAAATCTGATGTGTATTCCCTGGGGATCTTGCTGCTGCAGCTGATAACTGCGAAGCCCCCCATGGGTTTGGCTCATCATGTCGGTCTTGCTATAGAGAACGGAAATTTCGATGACATGCTTGACCCAACTGTTCCTGATTGGCCAGTGGAAGAGGCTTTGTGCTTAGCAAAAATTGCAGTTCAATGTGCGGAGTTGAGGAGAAAAGACCGGCCTGATCTCAGGAAAGTGGTCTTGCCCGAGCTGGCTCGATTAAGAGAGATTGCTGATGAGAATATGATGCACTTCATGTTTTACCCTGGTGCAGTCCAACCCTCCAGCTACAGCCACTCTTTACCGGTCAGTGGAAAATACAATTTTCAGCTTTTAATAGCCTCGTCTTCTCTATGAAATTCATGAGAGACGTAGTTCTTTCTTTGAATCCCTTAATCAAGTCTCCTACTTCAATGAGCTGAAATCACTCTATGGAGTGTGTATCTTCTAAAATGAAGTGCGTATAATATGGTAACTTGCACCTTGCGACTCTGATGATAAGATGAATCATTGATGGATCAAATCTGATTTTGCAGGAAGTTTTCAGTGATCCTCAGCTTGGTCATTCAACAGCCAGCAGCTCAAAGGGTCCGTCACCTACATCTATGCCGAGGGCTGGGCGTTCGGGTATCAGTCTTTCTACATCTTTTAATTGCATGAAAAATCACTGATGAAAGCACGTCCATATAGGGAGATCTGTTTGTTGGACTCATGTTTGTTTGTTTTTTTCTCGAACAGCCCCATCTGTAGAGCCAACAGAGTAAAACGACCACTCTGCTGCCACGCATGGTTCAAGTCTGTGTTCCTGGGTCTGTAACCGGTATAGCCGCCAGTGCAAATAGAGCCGTTGATGGTGGCTAACCTGTAAAGCGATGGGAAACAGATAACAATAGGACTACTAACAGTCCCCAGCAGCACAATTTTTTGGCTGGTGCTGGCTGTGATACACAATGTTCTGTGCAGATTCTAGCTGAGATGAAATCTTCATGGGGAATGTGTGCAAAGCTTGTACATAGAGGGTGTCGTGAAGGTAGAGAAGGAAAACAAAGTATGTTTAGAAGTATACCATCAATGATATATGTGAATACTTCATCCTGTATTTTGAAAGATTCTTAGCCTTACAATGTCACTCATGAGTAGATGTACGTTCTTCTTGGGGTAATTTCATTATCTAAAACTCTATTTTATTTTGTGGTGAAATCATGACTGACAAGTCAACGAGCACCTTATATTTTTTTTTTATAATAATTAGAATATTGATCCGTTGTTGTATGGGATAGAAAAATCATAATGAAATAAATAATATAAAAATAATTTAATTGTATTTAAAATTAAAACATTATGAATTTTTTTATCGTTTTGGAAAAACTAAAATAACCCAATTAAAATCATATACTGTTAATATTTTTCAAATAGAATTTGATATATTTGATTGCTTTCTTTAAGAAATGTAACATTTTTGATAAATTTATTTAAGGTATTCTATTAATAAAAATTTATTTAAGACTTTAATGATATATTATTATTTATAAGATGGCTCGTAACGTCCTCGACTTTCCACGTCGGAAGACACGTGAGCGTTATGTCGTCACGGGTCCGGTCCGTGACAAGGTTAAATAAAACGAATGGGTTTTAGGGATACAGAAGTCAAGGAAGTATAAACAGTAATCAAATACCTGTTTAGTTACAATATTTAAGCGGAAGCTATGCAAATCGTTTATTATATTTAAACGATATAGACATCTGATCTGTCATAATATCCAAAGTACATGGATTCATCTATATACAAACAAACTCTCTCTAAGAGTCTTCAGGTACTGCTGGGGGCATACCTGCAATTAAAAAACATAACCGTGAGCTAATGAAGCTCAGCAACCTCAGGTGTATGAATTCCAATTACAGGGAACTTTCGCTAACGGCTATGACGATCGCCGAAAGTCCCTGAAATATTTTTATATATATAAGAAAATATGGACATCATATCACACAATATCGTTTCTCATTTCTTTATATGGCTTTGTATCGCTTTTAAGAGTCACTCCTTTCTTTTATAATTAATTAGGGTTCATGACTCGACTCCGAAACGACGACTCCAATGATATGACCGACTCGGAGTACAGAGAAATGATAAAGTGTTAATCGTCAGCCGGATTACCCAATAGATTCTGTTTTCGTACCTGCCTACTCTGTGAGTCGTCTTGCACCGCTTGTGCGCATTTAATGAGGTATCGTTTGTTTGCATTGAGATAATTTGGGCCTCCCTACAGAGAGCAACCAGTGGCCCCTTCACAACGGCGTAGAAACCGCTGCATGCATGCAAAGAGGATGGGGGATAGCCATCGCTCCCTAACTAGTTCTCACCCGTGACGATGACTCAAATGATAATATAGGAGTGCAATGACTCAAACCCAAGCCACCAAGGCTATTAAAAAAACAGATGATCGCAATGGATAGAAGAAGGGACACCATGTTCGACCTTCTCAGTAAATTCAAAAAAACGACCAATGATCCACAAGGGATGTCAATGTCGTCCTTATCAGTTCAAGGAGACGATATTTCTTATTCGTTTGCTTTTCATTAGTT
>JAOVYX010020153.1:0-17445 GCA_035668315.1 Drosera spatulata
TTACTTTTAATTTATTACAAAAGAGAAAATGCATATTTTCGTTACGTTTATTAATTTTTGAACTATTATTTGATCATAATTTTGATATTTATTTGATCGTAATTTTCTATGGCTTTACACGTTGGATCATATATTACATATTACTAAAATATTTTGTGTTGCCTCTGCCCTTATAACCCTCTTTCATAGGAAACCAGTTTCCTAACAATATATATTATTAGGCATATGACATTTTCGTGAACTTTGTACTCCATCGGTGACATTGTTTTTGTGACATTTTGACTTTTCGTCATCGTCGAGCCATAATTTGTGTCGTACAACACGTATTCTTTTTTTTTTTTAATTATCCAAAACTACAATTACGTAAAAGTGCTTTTAAAAACATACATACGGTATTCTAATTCTCAAAACATATAATTTCATCCTCACCTACATCCCCACTCTCTTTCTCTCCATCGCCACAAATCCTTGCTTCATGTCACCGCCCCCTCGTCGGAAACCACCGAACTCACCTTCCCACCATCATCGTCTCATCCCTCTTCGCCGCCCCGCTTCTCCTCTGTCCTTCTCCGATGCCAATCATCAATTTCATTGTATGTGTGTGTGTGATGAGATTCAATCGATGGAGGACGAGATGACGATGTGATAAGAGGCGGTATACAGGGGCGGAGACGATGGAAGAGAAGGAGATGGAGGAGGAGGAGGTTGATTTCGAATATGGGTACAATGCATCACGGTGGATTGATTTCAAGATAGCGGAGACCGATTTGAGGTCAAGCAGGCTGAGAGTTGGTTTTGATCTGCCACGAGAGTTGGTTCGTGACTGTATTGTGGTTGCATGGAATATGTTGATTTGTTCAGGATTTGTGTTGATTTTGTAATCGTTTGTGTGTTGGAATGTGAATATCTGTTTATTTGTGAGAATTGTGCTAGAAATTGTGCTGAGATTGACGCTTTGTTTTATGAAGTGTGAATATCGGTTTTCCTATTAGTTTAATTATTTTTAATTATCGTTATGTTTTTTTCTTAAGACGCTCTATTTTCTCCGAAACTGAGGGCCTAACAAATTCAATATTTTATTCAGACGCTCTGTTTTGGAAAAGAAACAGAGCATCTGAACAAACTGTATGTTTTTAGAATTTTTTTCGTGTGTATTATTTTAGAAACTTTTTCATATTTTTGTAGTTTTTCATAAATTTCTTAATTTTTTAAATAAATTTATCATAAATTATCAATAATTATTTAAACTGTTGACTTAAGTATACAAGTTGCAATAATATTAGATGTTAGGAGTAATTGATATTAAAACAAAGCTTTGCATTCATACATAGTATAATGAAAAATACGTAAGCCTGATAAAAAAAAACCAAATTGATGGACTTATGAAAACAAACCCAAATCGAATGATTATTTTACTAGAATGGAGGCTGGAACATAATCAAGAGGTCGGTTCCACGTCATGCCTAGTCTGTTTATGCCAATGCTTGTTGATCATTGTGTTGGACTTTTTCCACGCGGATTGTCACAAGAAAATAGAAATCGATTTAAGATAAAATGAAAATGTGTTAGTAAATTATTTCAATATAATTACTCTTTAAAAATGATGTATTTGTATTAAGTCTACATATTTTTTTTAAGATTTCATCTATTTTTGAGATTATTAAAGGGGTTTAACTATTAACTATTAATTAAACCTAATCACTTTAATTAGGTGAAAAAATTAGATGTTGATTAATCATCTTGAGTTTTATAAATAGATCTCATTTATAAAGTGTTATATACACATTGCAAAAAAAAGAAAACATTTCTTTCTCTCTTTCTATTCTCTCTCTAAAATAGTTTAATTATTTTGTTAATTCCGACGTTTATCATCCGTCGAAATCAAACCGGGTATATTGACGAATCAATTCAATCGGTTAAAGCACTTGTTCTACATCACATCATCAGCATGAGCCTCTAACAAGCTGAGATCGAAAACCAAACGAAGGTATTTTATTAAACCAGTATGTTTTGATTTTATTTTGATCCATATCATAATAATCTAATTCAAAGCACTAGACCTATCGGAAGAAAACTACCTATTATGTATTATTGATATTGAATTACACATAAATGTAAAAGGTTTAAAACATGCCATAGTGGAGAAATACGAAGCAACCCCACAAAAAATGCTCAAACACTGATTTTTCTGAGGCATTATCTCCATGAGGGGTTGAAATTTGAATATTGTATTGTCAAAAATTCATATGTGTTACGGATTAGTTTGAACGGAAGATTTGACCATCAGAAGTTGATATTTCTTCCAAATACCAGGTATGAATGACAGAATATGAGATTATAAGAGTTTAAATTTGTGCAAGAATAAAATTTTGCATTGGTCAGTATCATCTCCCGTATGACTTTATGTGAAAAGCCTATATCTGAGGAGAAAATATTAGACAAAACATATTTCACTTTTCACCCTGTAAATGCAACTTTGATGCATCAATGTCGGATTTTGAAATTCATTAAGTATAGTGAATTGCTTTCATTGCTCCCTGTTGTAGAAAAAAAGCAGGAGTTGCTGATGAAAAATTCTCAGGTTCATCCAGTTGGTTCCGCTCCGTTTCTTGAAACAATGACCATCAGAAATGACAATTGAAGGAGAAGAGGACGAGGTCGTTGAGGTGTTCGTGGTCGTTGAAGATTCCATGATCAACGTTATAATCCGATTGTAAGTATGAGCAATCAGAAAAGGGAAGATGACAATCAGGCATATAGGAGGTGGAAAAGCTCGAATAACAGACCCAAGAAGAATGCCATGGAAAAGTGCTATACTTGTGGGATAGAAGATCACTGGTCCGGAGCTTGTAAAACTCCCAAACATTTTGTTTATCTTTAACAAAACTCAATGAAAGATAAAGACAAAGTGCTAGAAACAAACTTGACAGAAGATCAGTCTCAATCAATTCCACCACCTGAACAAGTTTCAGATTTAGCTGGATGTTTCAATACTAAATAAACGACGAAGATGCTGGATTTGAAACTTCTGAATGGTGGTAACACTATTGTAGTTCTCTTTGAAGATTTACTGATATAGTTTCAATATGTGCTCTATTTTTACTGTCTCAAGAAATATAATAAACTATGTATTAATAAATTTTTATTTACGGAATTGTCATGGAAGATATATGCATTGTTGATAGTACAACGACTCATACAATCCTTCAAAGTTAGAAATATTTTTTTAAATTTAAAGATTGGTGGAGCAAATATTAATATAATTTCTGGTACTTCAAACATCAGTGATAGTTTTGAAAGTGTTCATTTTATACTACCAAATGATACACAAATCCATTTCAAGCTGGTTAAAAAGAAATCTTTTAAATTTTAAGGATATTCTTCTTAACGGTTTTCATTTGAAAAGTACAAGTAAAGATGGTAAACAATGTCTTCATATAATATCATTTATTTCTGGAATCGAACAAATCCTAGAAAAACTTTTGGCTTTTCCATCCAGTACAAAAAAAATCCAATTAGCGACAACCTTTATATTTTCTGTCGTTAATTAGCGACAGAAAAGCCCACATTTCGTCTTTAATAAAGTTTAGTGATAGATATTGTGGCGGTTGTAAAACAGCGACGACTCCATCGTAAAACAGCGACTCCAACGCAGTCTCCGTTGGTAATCTGCGACTATCAGCATTTTCCGTTGCTAAATTTGTACTATCCCCAAACAGAACTCCGGCCTCGCCTCTCCTCTCCTCTCCCATACTCGCCTCGTCACCCCTCTCCTCACCCCGCCTCGTCTATCTCCGCCATCTGAGGATGATGACGTTGCTGCCATCCTGCCTCGTTCCTCCTCTATCACCTGCGTGCTCAGACAAACTCCAACGAGCTCAGGCGAATTTCGACGAGGCAGAAGGAAGCCAACCCGCAGACACCACCGCTCTACTGATTCCTCATTCCTATAGCATCAAACCCTAACCTCTAATGTATAAATTTCTTTAACCTAATGTCTAAATTTACTTTAATTTGTTTTAATTTCTTTAACCTAATAGCTGAAATTATCCCATTTTGAAGGCTTGGGTGAATTTGCCCATGGCTGTTGGGTTTATGCTGTTGTATTCAAAGTTGGCTGATGTTTTGTCCACCAAGGCGTTGTTTTATACTGTCATTGTTCCCTTCATTGCCTTGTTTGGGACTTTTGGGTTTGTGTTATATCCATTGAGCAATTATTTTCACATGACTGCACTAGCTGACATGATAAGCTACTTGCAGTTCTTGGGCCGAGGTTTCTTGGCCCTCTTACGATTATGAGGATATGGAGTTTCTGTTTGTTCTATGTCATGGCTGAGTTGTGGGGCAGTGTGATTATCTCAGTGTTGTTTTGGGGATTTGGTAATCAGGTAGTGACCGATCTGTTTATAATATCTTGATGATTTTACTCAGTTGATAATTTTGTATTCGCATCCGGCATCAAAGCATGTATTGTTCCCTGATTTCACTAATGATTAACATTGCTGCAATGATATTTATCTAATCTCTTTTGTTGTCAGCTCCTCCTAAGACAGGTGCATGCGACAACATAGGCTCTCCCTCTATCAAAAAAAATGCGAAGTTAACGGAGATCGTGGTTCCTTTTGATCATGGCTGCACAGCATTGCCATGTGTCTTTTTTTTTTTTTTTTTTGTTGTAAATTCTATTGCTTGTGTTATTACGAGCAATCACTTCATGGTGACAGACACAACTACTTTGATCATCAAGTTCACCCCTTGCTATTATGGATAAAGCTGTTATTGCCCCAAAGTTCATGTAATTAGGTTGTTGTAAGATCCCAACTACTTCAATCCATGTGAATTCGCCGAATTGAAGGAGAGTAATGCGGTGTTGACAGCACGAATTGGCGAGCTGACACAGTTGGCCTAGCGCCTCTCACAGCAGTATCAGTGCGATAGCAATCCGCTTGATCGGCATCTTCATCAGCCTCGTGATCCATCGTCTCCTCCTGGAGGGCCCGAGCAGACTTATATCTTCTAAACTTGAATGTTTACAACTTCTTGTTGGATATTTTGGTTATTTGGACGATAATATATATATAACTTCTTTAATTCAATTATGATATGTAACTTGCATGTATGATTGGTGTTTGATGTTGATTTGACACCCTAAAAATGTATTTTGGGTGTATAGTTGTTTGTGTACAGCAGGCGAGACTCAAATTTAGTTTTTTTTTCCCCCGAAAATCAGTTTTGCGACGGTCAAATACCATTTCGTCACTAATTAGCGACGAATTCCGTAGCAAATTAGTGACGGCATCTTCTTTCCGTCGCAAACTCTATGGAAACATGATTTGCGACAAACTTGCCAGCAGTCTCTAATTTATGACAGATCCGTCGCTAATCTGTGACGGATTTTGAATCGTGCATCGTTAAATCAATTAACGACTAGGTCTTTTGCGACAGCCACTTAAAGCGTAATTCCATCGCTAACCACTGTTTGCGTCGGAATTTGCGATGGAAGTGGCTGTCACAAATTCCTTGGATTTTTGTAGTGATCTGAGTTGTATTATATCAAAATCAAGATTATTGAGTCTTATAGTGTTATGGATTCAAAGTCCATTGATCCTAACACGATTTTGTTAAGGCACGAGAGACTTGGTCATTTAGGTATTACGATGATGTGCCGTATCATAGAAAATACCAATGGTCTTTCTCTTAAGAATTAAAAGGGTGTGTTGGAAAAATAACATTCATCCTTGTATTTATTGTTCAGAAGGTAAGTTAATCATAAAAACTTCTCCATCAAAACTACCTTCCGAATCACCTTTATTTCTTGAACCGATTCAAGGAGACATTTGTGGTGCAATTCATCCACCATCTGGTCTATTTAAATATTTCATAGTCTTGATTGATGTTTCTACAAGATGGTCTCATATATGTCTTCTTTCTACTCGTAGTGTTGCCTCTAAACCTTTAACTCAAATTATTAAATTGTAAGCTCATTTTTTAGATAACCACATCAAGTATATATTCGTCTTGATAATGCTGGAGGGTTTATTTCAAAGACATTTGATGAATATTGCATGTCTATAGGTAGCTCAGTAGAACACCCTGTTCCTCATGTACATACACAAAATGGTTTAGTCGAGTCATTGATAAAGAGAATCCAATTGATTGCTAAACCTTTACTCATGAAAACAAAGTTGTCTATCTCTCTTAGGGACATGCGGTATTAGTTGCTGTAAATCTTATTCTCATTAGGGCAACGACTTATCACAAGTTCTCCCCATTAATCTTATAAAAGGTCAAGAATCAAATATTTCTCATCTAAAAGTTTTTGGATGTGCTGTATATATTCCTATTGTACCACCACAACGTATTAAGATGGACCACAAAGAAGACTTGGAATTTATGTGGGTTTTGATACCTCTTCTATTGTGGGATATCTTGAAACTCTTACTGGAGATCTTTTTATGACACATTTCGCAGATTGCCGTTTTGATGAAACTTTATTTTCCACTTCGGACAAAAATAATGTTTTTCCTAAACCAAAGTCAAAAATTTTTTAGGACGCAATGGAATTGTATGGAATAGATATGCGTACAAATCAATGTGAAAATAAAGTAAACAGAATTATTCACTTACAAGATATTACAAATTAAATACCTGATGTTTTTAATGATGCAAGAAAGTTATGAAGCCATATATACCTGCAGTAAATACGCATCATGAATAGACATACGTGAGGAGAAGGATGTTATTAGAGACCTTGATAAGGCTCATATTCTTGATGATAAACCACGCTTAAAGCATGGAGGACCAACAGGTGCAAAAGACACTATACCACGAAAAAGGAGCCGTAAAAAAAGTTATCTCAAATGTTGAAAATAAATGGGTTTTCGTTCGGAAATAAAATAAAAAGAATGAGATTGTGAGATATAAGGTTAGATTAGTAGCCCAAGGATTCTCATAAATACCTGGTGCAAATTATGGGGAAACGTATTCTCGAGTAATGGATGGAATCACTTTTCATTTCCTCATTGATTTGGCAAACATGAAAAATCTTGAAACCTGACTCATGTATGTTGTGAAGGCATATTTATATGGATTCCTTGATAAGGATATGTATATGAAAATCCCTGAAGGATTAAATGTGCCAGAGACACAAAATTCCAATCAGTTAAATTACAACAATCGTTGTGTGGTATAAAATAATCTGTTCGTATATGGTACAATCGGCTCAGTGAGTATCTAATTAAATTGGGATACAAGAATAATGATGTATGCCAATATGTCTTTATAAAGAAATCACAAGATGGTTTTGTTATCATCACCGTGTAAGTGGACGACCTCAATCTTATAGGTAATGCAGAAGATCTCACAAATGCAGCCTCACTCCTGAAGAGTAAATTTGAAATGAAAGATCTTGACAAGACCAAATTTTTTTGGGCATAAAGTTGAACACTTAGCAAGTGAAATTTTATCCATTAATCGCTATATACTGAGAAGGTCCTTTTCTCGATTTTATATGGACAAAGCCCATCCCTTGACATCACCAATGATTGTTAGATCATTAGATATTAAGAAAGACAAGTTTCAACCTCTAGAAACAGGAGAAGACATCTTAGGACTTGAAGTTCCTTATTTAAGTGCAATTGGTGCACTTATGTATCTTGCTAATTACTCAAAATTGGGCGTTACGTTTGCGGTTAACTTACTAACAAGGAATAGTTCAGCTTCGATAAAAAGACACTAGAATGGAAGCAAGCATGTCATGCGATACCTTCGTGGAAGCATTGATATGGGGCTACTATATATAAGAGGAGTGAAATCCACACTAGTTGGATTTGCAGATGCTGGATACTTGTCAGATCCACACAAAGCAAGATCACAAACAGGTTATATGTTTACTTATGGAGATACCGTAATATCGTGAAGATCGATGAAGCAAACTCTTACAACCATTCATAGCTTATTGCAATGCACGAGACTAGCCGAGAATGAGTGCCATTGAGATCCATGATACAACATACACAGGAGTCATATGGGATGTTTTCAGATCGTGGAAAGCCTACAATCTTATATGAAGATAATGTGGCTTGTGTTGCACAACTTAGAGGAGGCTACATCAAAGGCGACAGAACAAAGCATATATAACCAAAATTGTTTTGGTCACATGATCTTCAGAAGGATGGGGTCATCGATGTGCGACAAATCCACTCAAGTGATAATTTGGTAGATTTATTCATAAAAACATTACTAGTAGAAATTTTTATGAAGCTCAATCACAAGATAGGAATGAGAAGACTTAATAATCTTCTTGAACAAAATTTCAATGTTTAAGGGAATTTTGTTTGAGGGGAAGATTGTACTCTTTTTCCTTCGTCAAGGTTTCTATCCCACTAAGTTTTTCTTGTCAAAGTTTTAACGAGACAATCTTAATAGGTGATGAATATATTAAAGGGGAATGTTGTAATTATTCAAATATAATTACCCTTTGAAAATGATGTATTTATACCTAAGTCTAGATATTTCTTTAGATCTCACCTACTTTTGAGGCAATTAAAGGGCCTTATCTAATTAACTATTAATTAGATCTAATCACCTTAATTAGATGAGAAACTTAGATGTTAATTAATTATCTTGAGTCCTATAAATAGAGTTTATTTGTAAGATGTTATGTACATATTTATAAAAAAAAAAACCTCTTCTTCTCTCTCTACATTCTCTCTCTAAAATAGTTTAATTACTTTGTTAATTCCGATGTTTATCGTCATACAAAATTAAAATGGGTATATTGACGAATCAGTTCAACCGGTGAAAGCACTTGTTCTACAACAAAGTAGACTTTGTTTTCATTATTTTTCTGTATTAGTATCCTCTTTCACATGCTCCGACCCTTTGGGCACCAAGTCTCAATTTGTTAAAAAACACTAAAAATGTGATCTTGAAATAATTAGTAAATAAAAACTATTATGTTTATCGTTAGATCTTTTTAACAATATCATATCTGTAACAACGACTTTATTCGTGCCAAAAATGTGATGGAAGTCATAAAACGAATGAAAGTTTGAGGAGAATAGAGCTAGCAACAACATATGGAAATTTCTATTTGTAAACAAACAATTGCTAAATAGAAACAAATAATAAAGCGATGAGGCTCGTAGCGTCTTATGTTTCTTTCCCCTTACTAAAGCGCTGTTCTTCAATGCACTTTAGGTTTTGTTTCTTAAAACCAAAACCACTACACTTTAATATCAATCTTTTTTTAATCAAACCTTTTGAATCGTGGTCCAGATTAACTCGATTCAGTAGTGAAAAATGATCGGTTCAATTCTCTTTACTAAACAAGACAAATCATGGATATCTTATGATAAAGTCGAAACAACGTTCTTTTTCTGTATCTTCATTTCGATGTTGTTAAAAAATACTCATGATTGATCTTCTTTCGTAGAGAAAATCGAGCTGATCATTTTTCAATATTTAGTTGAATTAATCCTGACCTCGATTCGAAATTTATGATTTAATTAAAGATAGTTATTAAAGTTTTGTGTTTTATGATTTAAAAAACAAAAAATAAAAACCTGTGGAGCCTTAACCAAAACCGCTAAGGGCTTATTTTGATATTGTTGTTGTTTTCTATTTTTTTTATTGACTGATGAACCATAATTGTTTGATATTATTTTTGTTTTTTATTTTTTTATACCGATGAAAAAGAAGCAGAAAACAAAAAACCAAAAAAAAAAGTTTTTTGTTTTTATTTTCTGTTTCATCAGAACACAGTGTTCGAGATTTTATTTTATTTTATTTAAAAAAGTCATTTAATTTTAAAAAGTGGTTTTGATTTTCGCTAGTTTTTGTTAATGGTTTTGCTTTCTTTAGTTTTGACAGCAATATCAAACAATTCCTAAGGAAAAAAGAAAACCTAAAACACTACAAGCCCCAAACTTTACAAAGGAAAAACAAATTATCGCTAAAACGCCACAAACAATAGCGTTATTTTAAAATAACAAAATTTGGTTTTCAAATAGTTTGTTCTTCAACAACATTGAAATGTCAGAATAAGACTAGACAACAGCCGCCACCTATCAAATGCATGAGAAAAATAAATTTAAAAAACGAGATAGCTTTCAATGTTTGGTGCATTTTGGGGAAATGAACATGCACGTTAAGTTTCTAAATAGAGCTGTACGTGAATATAAAGTTTAATCCTTAAATCACTATGGTCCTAGGGGAGGGGGCATTCCTAGGGTTCCTGGGCGGTTCGTCGGAATCCATCCCCTTGATTGCATCATGGGTCGTAGGCGTCCAAGGAAGGTGGTTTGGGTGGATCGTGCTGTTTAAACGGAGGTGGAAATTGATGTTCCTAACCATGTCTGGTGGGCTAATGCCGTTGAGATGGGTAATGGAGTTTGACATACAGGGACATCGATTCTGGATTTGGATTCTGATGGTATTGCTTCTCCTGTGAGTGCGATGATAAGGGATGATAAGGGTTCTGGTGATGGTGAAAGGGTTTCGGGTGATGGTGAAGGGGTTTCTCTTCAGAGGTCATTTACAGAGGTCTTGTAGGGCTCCCTTTGTGGTGATGAGGGTTGGAACCATGTACGTAATAGAGATAAGATCTATGGTATCAAGCTGTCTAGGGTTGAATGACGTGAGGAGGATGTTGTTTTTACCCTTGAGGATGTCTAGGGATTATTGGGCCAATGTTTTGATTCGTTATATGTTGGGCGATCGACTTCCTTATACTGTGATGAATAGCTTTATATAGGCACAATGGCAACATGTAACTCTTCCTGAGATTTATCTTCATGGAGATGGGTATTACATCTTTCGATTTTCATCTATGGAGGATAAAATACAGATTCTTCAAGGCTCTTGGTTTTTTTGGTCCTAGCCTTTTGTTCTACGGGAGTGAACACCTAACTTCTGCTTTGATGAAGACACTATGGACTCAGTGCCTACTTGGATCCAATTTAAAGGTCTTGATCTTCAGTTTTGGGGTCCTATGACCTTAGATAAGTTGGCGAGGAAAGTGGGGAGGCCCATCTGTACTGATCTACAAACAACCATTAAGTATCTTGTTATCTTCCCTATGGTTTTGGTGGATGTAAATATCTCCAAGGAACTGATCTCTAAGATTAGTTTTACTTACCTTGACGGACTGGCCCTCCTCTCAGAAAGTGCACTATGAATGGACTCCAAGCAGATTTGTTAAGTACAACAAATGGGGACATCTAAGTAAGCAGTGAAGGACTGTGCCCAAAGTGACCTAGAAATGGATTCCTAAGACCATTCCTATTAAAACACCAGTACAGCCCCAGGCATGTGTTGTTCATGATGGATCTGTACTTGTGCCTCAGACTCCGAGTGGTGTTATTGTGCCTCCTGTTAATTAAGAAGTTGTGGTTAAAGGACCTGAACTAAGTAATGTTTGTACTCCTGAGAACGAGATACTTCCTGATGACTGGAATTTAGCCAAAGACAAGGCTGCTCTGTCTGTGGATAAAGAGTTTGCTATTGCCACTAGTAATCGATTTCTTCTTGAAGAGTTTGATGTGGTGGAGGTGACTTTGGATCAGGTTAATCTTGAGGGGGCCTTGGCTCCTTTATTTTGTTTTGTTCCATGATCTGTGCCTAGAATGTTAGGGGGTTACATAAGTCTGACAAGGATGCTGCTGTCAGACATTTTATTTCTATGCATCGAATAAGTCTTGTTGCCTTACTTGAGACAAGAGTTAAAGCTAAGCACTTCAATAAAGTTAGGAATGCTTGCTTCAGAAGCTGGAGTTGTAGAAATAACTACTATTTTGCCATTAATGGCAGAATATGGTGTCTGGGATGATTCAAAATGGGAAATAAAGTTACTGTCTGGATCTGACCAACATCTCACCTGCCATGTGAGAGCTAGGGAGGGGTCTTTTATTGCTGTCATATCTTTTATTTATGCTTGGAACTCTCGGCCTCAACGAGCACGACTATGGCAGGACCTTATATATATGGCTTCTCCTATTACTGAGCCTTGACTAGTTCTTGACGATTTCAATGCTTTTTTGAAGTTCGAAGAGAAAGTAGGCCATCATGGTCTTGTGGTGGAGCCTTGTCCGGATCTTAACAACTATGTTTTGTTGGCTGGTTTGATGGATATCTTTGGAGTGGGTTTCTTTCATACGTTGTCAAATAATCTAAATTTTGACTCTTGGATAAAGACTAAGCTTGATAGAGCTATGGTCAATGATGTATGGCTGGAGAAATACGAAGCTGCTACTGCCATTTTCCTTGAGCCAGGTCTGTCTTATTGATATGATACTCAAGGATAGGCCTTTTTCTCCATTTAGATATCTGAATGTCTGGGCCTCACATCCTAACTTCCTCAAGCTGGTGGTGGAGACTTGGAGGTCTCCCTGTCACAGGTGTCTTATGTATAGAGTCTTTTATAAGCTAAAGCTCCTCCGAAAGCCTTTGAAAGCCTTTGATATTTCTGGCAGATTCTAAATGAGGAAAAGGTTCTCTCTCAGTTGCAGGCTGCCCTTGATAGTTCTTATTCTGATGAGCTTCTTTTTTCTTGTAAAACCTCAGCTTGCAGACTGAGGGAGCTTTATCTAATGAAGGATTCTACCAATAGACAAAGAGTGAAGCAGGATTGGCTGTAGTTGATGGATAGGAACTCAAAATATTTCTATGCTGTGATTAAGGAGAACCGAAGGAGAACTATGATTAAATGCCTCACTGATGATCAGGGAAGGGTGATCTCTGATGATTCAGTTATCAACGATCATATCCTTTCTTATATGAGGTCTATCATTGGCTCGTGTGATAATTCCTGTTCTGAAAGTCTTATTCCTTTTATTACCTCTATGGGGCCAACTCTGAATAGCTCTCAAAAGGACTTGCTTTCTGCTCCGTTTACTCAGAAGGATGGATGCACTTAATGGTATAGACAACAACAAACCTCCTGGCATTGATAGGTATAATGCACATTTCTTTACAAAAACATGGCATATCATAGGAGAGGAGGTATCATACGCTGTCCTTAGTTTATTTTCTAAGAATTTATTGTTGAACAAGGCTAATGTGACTGTGTTGAACATGATAACCAAGTGCCCCAATCCTTTCAAGGCTTGTGATTTTAGACCTATTGCATGCTGCACTACTATCTATAAGCTCATTACTAAGACGATATATAGTAGGCTTGAATGTGTTTTGGATTCCCTGATTGATTCTGCGCAGAATGCATTTGTTAGGGATAGGAATATTGTTGCTAACATTTCTTTATGTCAAGCCTTCTGTATGACTATGAGAGGAGGAACATCTCTCCTCGGTGCATGGTAAAGATCGATATCAGGAAGGCTTATGATACTTTGAGATGGGACTGCCTCTAGAACTGGATGCTTTCATTGGGATTTCCTCAAAACTTTGTTACCTAGGTTATGATATGTGTTACTGCTTCTGTTTATACGTTAAATATCAATGGAGGAATCTCTCGGGTTTTTTTTAGGGCAAAAGTGGTCTCCGTCAAGGGGATCCTATGTCACCTTGTCTATTTGTTGTGGCTATGGAGTACCTTATCAGATCTTTCAAGTTGACGAGCAGGGATTCAGGGTTTCATTTCCACCTAAAATATAAAAGGATTGGAATCATTAACCTCTTATTTGCTGATGACTTAATGGTTCTGGTAAGGGCTGATCTCTCTTTCATCTCTTTGGTTAAGAGTACCTTGCACCATTTTGATGTCGTCTCTGGTCTAGTTGTCAATGAAACTAAGAGTCAAGCTTTCTATGGAGATATAAATGAAGAGGTGGGACATGAAATCTGCTCGATGCTTGGTATGGAGAAAGGGCTCCTTCCTATAAAATACCTAGGAGTCTCTTTATTTGATTCAAGACTCAGTATCCGTTAGTATAGGCCCCTTGTTGAGAGGATTACTCAAAGGGCTACATCTTGATCTTCGAGACTCTTATCTTATGCAGCCAGGCTGTAACTCATCAAAGCTATTCTTACATTGGTTCAGACATATTGGTCTCAGGTGTTCCTGTTGCCAACTGGAGTAATTGAAGAAGTGGAGTCTATCCTAAGGGCTTTTTTGTGGTTTGGGGTGGGGTTGAATAGGCATCGTGCCTTGGTTGCTTGGTCTCAGGTATTATCTCCTCTAAAGAAGGGGGCGGTTTGGGTGTAAGGAATACAAAGTCTATGAACATTGCTTTTCTTTTTAAGCAAGTTTGGGCTATTGAGAAGAATAAGGGGAGGCTTTAGGTTTCACCCATACTTTTCAAATGGTGTGAGCATATGGGATGCTGTGCCTAGATCGAATACTCCTTGGATTTTCAAGACAATCCTTACTACTAGGAATAATTTGCTGCAGTTTATTGATAGATCTACTTCTAAATGTGTGTGATTGGGTGGCAATTCTTGAGTGTATTCTATTAATCTGGGTATGTAGCCCTTGTGCAACATTTGAATGATGTTTCATGGTGGAAGTTGATATGGAGCAGTGCTGTCAGGCCTCGAGATGTTACGATCTCGTGGCTAATGATTCTTGACAGGTTGAGGAATTCTTCTTGGCTGTTCGGGAAGGGACTTATTCAGAAGGATGTGTTTAATTTGTGTAAATCCTCTTGTGACAATCATGATCACTTGTATTTTATGTGCCCATATTCACAAGTTGTAGTGCAGCGTGTCCTGAAGGTTATGAAACTACAGCAAAAGGCTCTCCCTTGGGAGGCATGATGTATCTGGTTTCAAAAGGCTGTTAAAGGGAGATCCCGAAGAGCATTGCATGGGCAAGCTTTGAACAGAGCAATGATTTATTTTTTGTCTGAGGAACGAAACAAGAGAATGTATGTATCTGAGGCACGAACTCCATTAGACTTAGTTGTGATGATTGTTTTGTCGTGTGAAGCTTGGACTTTGTCTTAATCCTGGTATAGTAGTTTATTTGTTGTGTGTATGTAATCGTGTAATACGGTTGGTGCTGTAATGTCTCTTGTAAGGACTTATGGGTGATGTTTGCGCTTAATGAAATTAGTGGATTGGGGAAAGGTAAATCCGTAAAAATACATTATTATTTTTAATGGGCAGCCCTTTAACGCATAATGCAGTAGGTGGCTAAGCAATCTTACATGATACAAACTAATACGTGCTATCATGAACACGTTAAATTAGAATTTACAAGTACTCATCTGCCCTCTAAAAGTATTAAAATTAAGAATAATGAAAATAAAAGTCGAACCCATAAGGACGGTCATAATATTTTCTATTCTATTTTTAGTCAAAGTATTGTTATAGTTGTCAAAATTAAGATTGAGCGGTTTTATAAAATAAATGAATTAAACCCTAATTAAAATAATTAAAACTAATTACTGTGCAATAGAATAGAGATAAGTATTTTCTAATTAATTATTGTGTCGGGAATAAATTAATTTCGTTCTTATTTCAAGGATCAATCATGGATGTGATAAAGTACGATTTGTTATTCAGAATTGCTTGACTGTAATAAAAATGATACCTTAAATTACGTTCTCTAAAGCTTTAATTACCAAGATAACTTGAATAATTAAACTAATCATCTATTCTATATAACATGATAGCATGAATATATAAACAGAGATAATTGAATCAAATAAGGAACATACCAAACATGAATAGAATAGCAACATAAAATGGTCTACTAATTCACATGTCAAAAATTCTAAATAAACTATCGCAAGATAGCTTGGTCTATGACTTATCTAGTTGCTCCTTCATATGACCAACAAAAAGTGAATCATTAGCTAAATCAACCTATAATAACATCAAAGTGATCAATTTAGAAGAAATCATAAGTTAATCATGATATAGTTACTGTATAAAGTCATCTAGGTGATCAATATAGGTAAATTATGCATCAACTATGATAAAGATTCGATGTTTCACAATATCCATCATCATACAAATCTGATTATATAAGATTCAATAACGTCTCAATTTCAAAAAAAATAGAAATAAAAAGCCATTCAATAACATCCCATGATTCTTTAACTCAAAGTAAATCAGTCAATCCCTACAAATCAACTACTCAACCCTATGAATAAACAAATTGAAACGAAAGAAGACAATAAAACGATGATAAACGAAGATCCGATGCCCAATGAATAAGATCTGTAGCAATATTCTACAATCGAAGCGCCAAAAACCAAGATTCAATCCAAAGCTATGAAGGAAAGCATGAAAAGTAACCTAAACTAAAGAGTTTTACCGTCAAAGATGGTTGAAATGTATCATAAAAACGAACACATAACGTGGTATTTATAGAAAGAAAAAACTAAAAACTAAAAATCTGGTGAAAATCTCATCAAAATCTCATGAAAATCTTGTGGGTAAGTCGCATCACGATCGTGATAGGGGCCTCCACGATCGTGAGAGTCGTGCTGAGCTTGCTAGATGATTTTTGGGCATTGTCACGATCATGACCATCGTGCAAACATCATCTAGACACTTTTCTTCCATGGTCATGGTCGTGACCAACCGTGAAACAGCCGAAAACGTCATTTTTTTCGTGCCAAACTTCGTCTTGGTTAATGATGTACCTTATGCAGCCCTTATATGATCATAAAACACTTCAAATGACATCGTTTTCACCTTCGAAATGGCTTCGAATCATCGTCTATAAGTCGTTAAACATTTATGGTTCATCCATGATCAAAATTGCTTGAAACGCGTCGGTTTAGCTCTAAAACAACTCCAAACATTCTCGAGCTTCAATGTCATCATTAAATGCATGTGAGCATCACCATAAATTATAGAAATCATCTTCAAAGATCCTCAAATCATTACACTACAACTCGATCATCTTCAAGATTTTTCCATCCATTTGTACGAACCACCAATTGTTATTTCTCTCAATCGAATTTACAACGAAAACACGCAAATAACAGTATCAACGTTTCAAAACTAAAATTAAACTAAAAATGTGTAAGAAACAACACTAAACATGTTAAACAAAGGAAATTAACTTAAAAAAATTATGAGTATATTCATAGACATCATAAACGTGCGTGATAACGTGAATATCACATTTTAGGTGCATGATATAACTTGTTTGAAATATTTTTGCTTTGATTTTTGACTCGTTTTAGTTCTTTCGGCCTAAAAGTCAGTTTAGTTAAATAGCTAAAATTAATACTTTATAAAACAGAAAATCTAATTTAGGATATTCTGAGGTGGCCTTAGAAACTAAGTTGAAATTTTAGAACATCAATTAGACTTAAGGTGATATGACTGTCGTCTAACGTATAAAATTTATATTAAGTTCACTCACTCTCATTAGTAATTAATTAAATTAATGTAGTAGTGGAAGTAGGGGTCGATCCCACAGAGACGGTTGTTCAAATGATTTAAGTTAATTATTAATCTAATATTACCTAGAATTGTGAAATAAGTGGGTTTTTTTTTTGGGTGGGGGGGGGGGGGGGGGGGGTTTGT
>JAOVYX010020154.1:0-17445 GCA_035668315.1 Drosera spatulata
TTTAAACGTATTTTTTATTAATTATTACTCTATTTGTTCCATAACAAGTACTTCATTCGTTTCAAATAAATTATAATTTGTTGTCTTGACACGATTATTAAAAAATATATTGACTTCGTGTAATTTAACAAGAATGCCCTTTGTAGTTATAGGAGTAAAGTGTAAGTGGAATTGTGATTCAGTAGAGAGAGAAAAATGAAAAAAAAAAAGAGTGTTAGAAAGAGAAAAAGACATGATTATGAAAGTGATATAAAGTAGGGCTTATTTTGGATCTTTATACGTCCTAAACATGCCAATTAGGAAACGTTGCAATTTATATGGGACATGCACTGTTAGTAATGTGTCGCAATATATATGAGACGAAGAAACGAAGAAGTATTATTTTGTAGATTTTTCTCTCTGTCCTCCTGCTTTATCTTCTCATTCCCATTATTATTGATGTCTAATACTGGTGAGGTTAGAAAGATCCAGATGCCAATGGTGATAAAAAGAGATCCTGTAAAATGTGAAAAGATGTGTTTCAGTATGTAAATTATATAATTTATATAATCTGATTGAGATTTAATGGGAATGCCCTAAGATATGGGCAAATAGCAGTATTTTTGAGAAATGAGGTTCTGGATTTTTTCTAATAGTTTAAAGATTAATCTTTGGCTTGACAAATGTGTTAGAAAGATATAATCAACCGTGTTTGCGTTTAGTAGTTTGTCTAATGCAACGACATAGAATGCTTACCCACATATACGGTGCCATAACCTGATCCATCAGCCATGTTACTCTTTTCTCCTACATAGTGAATGCTAGGGACTCGATTGAAAGGAGTGAATGGTGTTCAGTTTTAGTTCCCTTTGGACAAGAACTATGTTGGACTTTCCTGAGATATTTTCTGTGCTCTGAAGTAGGATCTTTCTTACAAGGTATGAGATTTCATCATCTGTGAGATGCTGAATTGTCTGTCAAGGTAAGAAATTAGATTAGCTAAAATCCTTTACGAATGTCGTGTCTGAGGTCTTCATTGCATTGAGAAGGATTCATTTTACTAATTCTTCACTGCACCATTTTCAGTACATAAAATCCTTGGGTGTGAAAAGGAACTTACGAGCGTTCAAAGCGTGTAGCCATATTAGGAGCTTTTTTTTCATTTTAGAGGCAATCTTAGTAGGACTCTTGTTTTGAGTTTGGCCAAATGTGGCATATTCTCATGCCCTGCTTGCTGCATTACCTGTTCTGCTGCTTCGTAATGGCCCTAGAATTCATTCTACAGGTGATATTCCCAAGCTTTGGCGAAAGGTACATAAGAACAGCTCTTTTCAGTTCTATCCATGAAGAGGTCCAAAAACTACGAGAAGACAACCATAACTGGATAACCGATTATGTTCGTGGGTCGCGACGTGAATGAGTTATTCCATTTCATGCCTAGAGCAGCCTGAGATCAACTTCGCTGACATTTTTGTTTGAGTGTGTATCTCTCTTTGAATTGATCACTGGCTTCGAGTATGTGGTTCTATCATGGTAACCGTGACTTGGCGAATAACTTTTCAGGTTTCAACTTCATGACTTGACCAAGGTTCCTGTGTCTCACCTCTGGAAGTATTCTTCAAACCTTGGTCTGTCTCATGTTTGCTACATGTGAGCTGTTGTGCACATGAATGAGCCATTCTCTACCTTTGACTGCTCAATTTTGCGACCATGCGGCAGGGGAGCCACTGATTTGCTCCAGAGCTTCGGTACACTATAGAAAAATCTGCTTCCAGATCACCGCAAGATGATACCGGGAATGGTAATGTGACATGAATTGAAGCTGATAGTACATGTTTTTGAAAAGATCGTTGGAGCTTGAAGAGATCCCGGAAATGAATTGCTTTTCTACAATGCATCATATCATGTTCTCTTTAAAAATGGGTAGTATGGAATATGTTGGTGAAATTTATGTAAAATTTCATTCTGCTCTGTACCCTTTGTAAAATTTGTTTACATGCATGTTCAATTTAGTTTGATATGGGATATTTATGCGAAACTCGTGTTCAAGGGAACAGGACGCTACAAAGTAGCTTAAGGAGGTTGTTGATCCCCAGAATCGAATTCCCATTTCCGATAGCTTAAACGGACTGAAGATCCAATCCATGGCAAGGATGTTGTCTTGACAATATGTGACACGGAGGATTTTTGATTGGGATCGAATTGTGTAGACATAGATGAGCTCGTCCTGGAATCTGTCTCTGCTTATAGGACCCTGTGATTGGGGAAGGCCGAGAAGATCGACATATAAGGTCTACTCAACGCCATAACTTTAGTGTATATGATGCACAAACCGTACTCCCAGTGTTAAACTAAATCACTTGCACATGAAGCTCATTTGGGTTCAATGAGTAGTCTTCGGATTGTAAGCGATCTTTTTATACAAGCAATCTTTTCTTTAAGATGTTAGTACCTAAAGCAACCCGGTAACTAATCCTAAATGTGTATCTTCACATTGTCCGCAAAGCTTTAGCTTTTACATGAACAAGAATCGTGATCGATAATACAACTCAAGAAACTAAATCTTCGTTATTGTATTCGGGCCACATTGCTTCTATGCTTATAACGTGTTAGCGTACCTACTCGCCTTTTTTCGTGTAGCCAAAAATCTCGTGAGAAGGACGATGAGACATTCGATTGGTTGTAGTTTGCTTTTGCTAGAAAAGTTTAAGCATTTTGGGGTTCAGCAAGTATGAAATCAAGGGTTGCATTTAAACTTGACATGCTCATACACCGAAAGGTAGGAAACCTCATCACATGTTTGCTTGACAAAATAATTAATCATTGTTTAGCTAAAAAAAATCAAAGGGGTCATGGGTTTTTGCTTTTGGACAAGGCACACATATTTTTGCCACTTTTGGTAACAAGATTTCCGTGACACATCTAAATAAATGCTAATCTATATGATGTGTTAAGCTATAGTACAAATTAGCTGTCAATTTTTCAGTGTGATGCATTGTGATAAAAGTCTCCTTCACGGGTCCAAAAAATCCGAACACGATGATAGTCCACCTGTTAGAGCATGTTAGTGACTGTCCTGACACGCATGATAATTTTTTGGATCGAGCTTATCTGTTGATTTTTTTTTACATAAATTAGGATCATGAGTTTTGCAGGAGTAGTCCACGTATCCAACAATATAGTGTATTTATCTGAATGATAATGACTGCAGATATTGTCGATATGGATAATTGATCACTGTACACGGAGCCTTCACTATGTCTCGACAGAAATCGGCAGTTTGACTTGAGCTTGATGAAGCAGTTTATTAAGTATGCCATCGTGTTTCTTCATGCCAATGGTCCTTGATGATGTCAAGGGCATCAATTTCAGGTACCGAATAAATAAACCAAAAGACGGCTACATAATAAGATACCATATCGCACCAAATGAATCTATGGTATCTTCTGATATCATATTGATGAATATGTCGTCATTGATTAATAGGAACAAAAAGGAAAGAAAACTATTGTAGCAAGTAGCAAGTAAGCCACTACACTTACATGTTTCATTGTGCATTCATTTTCAATAGGGACTTTTAGGCTTTAGGTGCCTTATTAAGAGAAATTGCAGGGACATGAATGCTATGATTTATTACTTGATGAGGATAGGTATATCTTAGACAAGGGACCGTGTTGAGATTATAGCGCAATGATGTTCTGATTGAAGGCAAAGGAGAGCATTTTTCGGGTTCGAAGGAGGGCCACCCAGGAGAATTAATTGTTAATACGACAAGGCGTAGAACACCGTTCATACCAGTCAGCCTCTATTAGTAAAAAACGTACACATACACAGTAGAATAATAGATATTACAACAATAATAATAACAACTGTCCATGTACTTCCGTCATGAATTGAGTGTAAGATGAAAGAGCTGAGTATATCAAAATTATTAACGTTTGGAGGGATTCCGATTGAAGGAGGTGATGAATATGCATTTACATGGAGCTCCAGGATCCGCAAGGAGAATAAAATGAAAACGAATGCGCGGATTATCAAGCACATGTTAAGCGGCATGATCTGCAACATCTGAAAATAACAAAAGAATGTATTAAATTCATGTTTTGGTCAATTTATGAATTTTGTTTTAGAGCAAAAGAGATATAAGTACTTTTCTTGGATTTGAAAAGCTTAGCTTTATGAGAACTTTAAAAAGATCAAGATTGCTTCACAATTAAACATTTACTATGGATGCTTGGAAGAGCTTTTCCATATCTTCAACTTAACAAATCTTTCCATGATTACCAGAACCCATAGCCGAGGGAGTTCAATATTACATCTGTTTGATCTTATATTACTGAATCGAAAATTCAAACTGATGATAGACTATTCATTATATATCTTAACGTTAATAAGATATAGTTGTTTACTTTGCTCGGGAGGGAGTATCATGTTTTTCATTATTCAAACTTAAACTCTCAAGATGAAAGATCAACTAACATCCTTAAAACTTGTGATTTGGTCGCAGTAGTTAAGGTTTTGTCCCTTAAAGTAGCACATTAACCAAATTTAAGGAACCATATTGAATACATATGGGAAGCAAATAAATGTGAATTGTGGACCTTCAAGACACCATAATAGTAGTATCATCAACCAATCTCGGTTCGTTTAGTGATGTTCGACTTAATCTTTTTTTTAAAGGTCTTCGTTTCGAATCCCACTATCCTAAAAAGCCAGGTTGACAACGTCCTTTGACTTCGATCAAAACTTTACCCGATGTTGGTGGGGGACGTCGTCTTGTATGTGTCCGGGGATATCACAAAAAAAAAAAATTAAAAAAAAAATAGTTGTATCATCAATGAATACCTCATTAAAATTTTAAATTTGTGCAACCTCGCTGCAACCTCGCAAATTGTAATATATTATAATAATAATATAATGATTTAACATATGATTTGCTGAGCACCTTTGCAAAGAAAATTCCCAGCAGCCACAAGATAATTGCCTAATGACAAAAATATATATATAGAGAGCAAAAAAATTTGAGCATTGAATGCTCAATATTTTTCGTGACTTTCTATCAACTTGATGTTGTCATCTAATTTAATTTCATGGGCCAGATACTCCTCTCATTGGTCTCCATCATAGTTTAACAATTAAAAAATAATAATAATAAATCATAGGAGAAAAATATGAAAATATTACCATCACAGAAATGATCCCTGAAACTTACATGATAAGGAGTAATATTTCTACACCTTGTAATTCATTATTATTTCTTGATCAATTAACAAGATGATCAAGGGGAAAAAAAAACTATGAACACTTGATATAACATAGAGCTATATGAAATGTGAGATGTGTTGAAATGAAACAAGATAATGATGCTGATAATGTACAAAGTTTTCTTAGAACATATGAGGCACTGTCAATGGCAATGGCAATGGCATTGTAGCTTCCTCCACTTGAGCAGCAGAACTCTCATCCAACAGCCACTTCTCGAGATACGTGAACGGTGGATTCCCGACTACATTGGCTCCATTCTCGACGAGCAATCTCGTCTTCCTTTCGTTACCAAGATCGACCTTTTCCCCCACGAACATGCCACACGAATTATGGAGTATAGACTCACAACTTACCATATCGGCATTGACATTATGCACATCGTCAAATGACATATTCATGGACTCGTAATCTGCTTGATCTTCCCTTGTAAAGCGCCCGTGATCATGATCATTACCTTTGACATTATCTTGCTTCGTCGTCTTAGGGGTCGACGTGGTCATCCAACCCTGGAGCAGCCTCGAGATGTTTTCAGTGCTCGATGCGTAGGTGGAAGTTCTAAGGGAGGACGATTCCTCGACCATAGTTCCATGAACCGACACGTTCGTGTTATTTGTCGACGACGATTGGATGTGATGAGGTGAAGGGAATTTCGTTAGCTTCTTCTTGAGATGAGTGTTCCAGAAATTCTTGATGTCGTTGTCGGTCCTTTGTGGAAGATAGGAAGCTATTGCCGCCCATCTATGACACAAAAGAAAAAGGAGCAAAGTTTAAGCACATTTAATTTGTAACACTGAAGTGTGAAAAGATAGATGAAGAACTATCACCAAATCTGCAGCAATCTAGCATAATTATGCATTTCGGCGAAGGTAAAATCCGAATACAACACGAAACAGGAATCAGCATATATATTCATCATGGAGATCATGGTTCATCTGTCTAATGGAATCTGTGCTAACGGTTTATATCGGATTGAGTTCTCTAAAACATCAGTACTTAGTGTGACTAATCTTCTCGTGCGAAGAGTGATAAAAAATTTAGCACTTAAAAAGGGATAAGAGAGTGAGCTTCAGGAGTTGAAAATAGTATACTTGTTACCCAATAATGCCTGAAGATGAATGATCATTCCTTCTTCATGGTGAGTGAAGTTGCCGCGTTTGATCCCCGGCCGAAGATAGTTCGTCCATCTAAGCCGACAACTCTTGCTACACCTCAACAATCCTACATATCACAAAAAAACATCACACTAAAAAACTCAATCGTCGATGACTGAAAATAAACACAGATTTATCTAAAACATGCTCAAATTACAGACATGTAACAAATACAACGACGAAGATGAGAAGCTAGCGTGATGATACCGGTATTGGTCGGGACGGATCGCCAGTTCCCAGGGCCGTGTTGTTGGATATAGGAAACCAGGATGATATCTTCCTCAGGTGTCCATGGACCTTTCTTGATTCCGTCCTTGTCACAACAAGGAGGCCTTCCCATGTCTATTTTCCCCCCGTGTGTGTATTTGCAAAACAGATAGTTCTGTCTAGATATAATTCTCCCTTTGCTAGGGAGCTGATATGAAAGTGAAGAAAATGGACTGTCCATTCATTTTGATTATATAGATGGACTATACGATACTGTGTATTGATAACCAGTTATCTACCATGCTGACTCAATTGGGTCCTTTTGACACTTTGCCATAAATATAGTCAAGAAGATCACCAAAAGCAAGGGAAAAAAGGATGGGTTGAATTTCATGCACTATACTTGTGTCTCACCACTCACGTGCATTGGTGCGATATTATATTTTTCTTATTTAGGTGATTTACTTGGGAAAGAGCGGAAACTTTTAACTTAGACCCGATCACGGTTCGATTTTTAATCGAAATCGAATCATAACCGAACCGTCGATTTAAGAACCGAAACCGTGATGAAATCGAAATCGATAGAAACCGAAACCGAACCGTTAAATATTTATTCATTTTATGTTTCACTAAAAACAAAATCGAAACCGGAATCGTCGGTTCGGTTCTGTTCCAAACCGCTTATTTCCCCTCTAAAACGTTAAAGTATTTCCTCCTAACTTGTTTATTTATCTAATTCACACCTACTGATTCATTCTTTGTTATGTCTATTTAGTCGAAACATCTTATATTTTCATGTATTCATTTTTTGTTTATATTGGGTCACATCTTAAGATGAATATTTAATATAACTTTGTAATACGATTATATAAGTTTTGACATTTTCCATCTTATATCATATTTTAATATATTTCTTTAAATAAAAATTATTTGGTGTGTATTTTATGAACAAAATCATGTAAAAAAAATACAACGAATTAAAAATAAAACCATGACCAACTTAAACCGGAACCAAAATCGACAATGGAATCGGAACCGTCGGTTCGGGAAACAAACTCAAAGGTTTCGATTTCGGTTTGTCCTTCTATTAAACCCGAACCGCCGGTTTTGGAATCGAAGTCCGCGATTCCGGAACCGTGATCAGTTCTACTTTAACTGTTAATATATAAAAAAAAATATAAAATAAAAAAAAAGGAGGAGGAGGAGGAGGAAATATCATTAATAAAAGAGTGTCACGGACATACTCCATTCATTCAGGTGATAAGTATTCTAAATCGGGCAATCAGTGAAGCTAATTTCGAGGGAAGAAGACAAATGAGATTCTATATAAGACCCTCTTCACAATAATTTTAACGATTCATTACGCAGAACCAAAAGTAGCAGACTTAGAACGATGAATAGGGAACAGAGAATTTTAAACTATACCTCACAAGACAAGAGGTTGTTTATATCGTGAGTTGAAGTTGCAACCATGACGCGTCCTTGATATGTTTTTACATCCGATCGCCCAACTGATGCCAATCCTATCTGATGCCAATCAATCATCTTTCTTATGATCCATTTACAGAGAAAGAGTACAGACGAACTGATACACGGGATGTAATCGAAAAACATTTTTCTTATGACATAATCAACACAAAAAACAAAAGCTGCGGCAAATTCTAAATAAGTAGCACCCGTTTTCACGATACAACTCAAAATCCAAGTCACCTAGGTATAATTTACCAGCAACCTTCTATCTGAAAGAAAACAGCTAAATTTCCTTGAATGTCAAGCTCAATACAGCGAATTACTTGCAGCTTGCGTGTGACACTATGCCACCAGCAAAATAAATCAAGGGTGGAAATATCGTTGAATTTTCTTTCTCCAAAAAGTTCAAAATTGGAAAAGCTCATATAAGAGTGCAAAAACATACAAATCTACAAAAAACAGAAAAAGAAGAAAAAAAAAAGGAAAAGAAAAGTTATATGCATCGCATGATACGGATAAAGTACAACTGTGTATGATACTGGTATAGTATCATAGTCAGAGAAAAAGTACACAAGTCTACAGCACATTGATCAAGTGTAAATATTGTCCATTGAGATGTTACACAGGAAAAGATATCACGAGGAATGCAGCTATAATTATCTCTCGATTGTCATTTAAAAACTTTTTTTTATTTGTTGATTTTTGAGAGTTTCTAATTAAATCATCGGAAGTCCATGATATAGCAAAGGAGAGATAAGAAGTTTTCAGTTGATTATTCAAAAATGATAGTTCTTGACATTTCTTCAATAATAAATAATCAATTACGAAAAAAAAGACTTGTTGGTTTTGCAGTGACTATGTTTAAAAGCAAACGGGGAGTAGGAAAGTTTCATAGTGATACCACGACAAGCAACGATTAGAAGAAAAATGATAAGGGGAAGTATATCGGGTTTATCGGATCTGTGGTTCATCCGCAATTATCGATTTATGACTTCATCGCAAGCTTGAAAGATATTTCAGATGGGAACAAAACAAGTGCAAAGGGTTGCTTGAACTATTGGGCATGGATAGGAACAAATTATGTAAGATTTATGAATCCAAACCAGCTTCTTTGCCTAAACCACCAGCTCAATAAATCTAATCTGAACATAGTTCTCTGAGATGGTAGTCTGAATAAGTACCTTGATTTCATAATTCAAGAGGGAACCTCATCCTCGAAGAGTGGACTAGGTTCTCTAAATTACCATCTGATCTGATCTCATAACCGCTGCCTGATAAAAAAGCTAAAGCATCCTGGACACTTACATCCATCTTGGAGACTTGCAATGAACTCTGCAGCAGGAAAGGCATTCAGAAGATACTATTTTACCATGTCCTCTCATGGCAGCAGAATTCCAAAATTCACATTGAGGAATTCCATCAACAAAAAGATTCACGTCATTATGATTACTTGAAAAACAAGAAGTCAAGGTATACAGAAAAAGATATGCTTCTGTGAAAATCAATCACAGATCGGTAATCTGGGTTCTCGAAAGTCAACAAGTCCGAAAAACAACTATTCAAGGTACATAATGCAGACTGTAATTGGAAGCCCAGTGTCTCCAACTCAAGCCTAGATACATAAGTTGTCTGCCGTAATCTTGATCATAGAAACTAGAAACATCTGTTCACTACTTACACTACAACTCAAGAGCGACTTCAAATTCGACCCAGTCAAGGTACCAAGTGAACTGTACAACAGATGGAATGAACTACAGTAGCAAGTGAAGAACCATGAACTACAGTTTGCAAACGAAATCATAACATGATGATTCAATCTCAGGAAACCAGCTGTGGCATCATCTTACACTCATCCCATAAAAAAAATTTCACAGTTTCAGGAAATCATAAGAAAAATCTAAATTTCCAATCATTAGATAGAGAGCAAATTCGGTCAATCAAGAAGTAAAATTCAACTGCTGGATAAATCTCGTGAATCCTGATACCTTTCAAGGAATGATTGAAAACAGAGCTCTGCTGGTAATGGAAGATGCACTTTGAGCTGTTCTGCTGGTGCAAATTGTCATGTAAAAGTGGTGAACAAGTAACAAGGACAATCAATAGCAGCCGGAGATCACTTTGTGTTCTATGAGTTTGCTGGTGGTACTACACTAGCTGCGCTCATCCGTTTGGTGAATCAAGTAAAGTAACCAATCAATCACCCCTTCTCATACAAGCCACAAACTCAAAGCTACCGGAGCTTGCCTGAGAAATAGAAGAGTGTGGGATTCAAAGTAGAGAAACAAACCAGATGTTTGATAATCCATTAAAGTTAAAGCAGTACGACATATTTCCCTGTTACAAACTCGAATTCAAGATAAAACCATGAAACACCAGACCTTCTAAGGGATTCAAACAGCAGCTACCATACAAAAAAATAAAAAAATATAACATAAAAAATCAACTCATAGTCCACATATCGATATCTTCCTTAGTTTTGGAATGTAGTTAGTAGGAATTAACCCAATCCACAAACCAAACGAGCCCCACAAGTATAGGACATACCATGATACCATAGAGGCAATGTTGGACATGCCACGAACCCTTCACCTTACACATAACCCAGTGCATTGCGCAACTTGTGTAATAAATTTTATCTACTTTTCAAAAGAGACCATGTTACGTCAGATTTTCTCAATGAAGAAAAGAAACAACTGAGTGTTAAACATAAGTAGAGTACCTAAACTACGATAATGATTTTAATAAAGTTATCCAAGAGTTTACACAACTGTAATCACTATTAGATACATTACTGAAACGTAATCAGTCGATACATCACAATAATCTATTAACAATAAAGTCATTAAAAAAAGTGCAAATCTGACAGGTAGAACATGATAACTAGCGGCATAGCTTTGCAACCTCCAGAAGATCCAAACTTTTCTTCATCAAACGGCATAATCATTGATGATCGTTGACATCTATCAGTTTGCTACCCTGCAAGCAGTAAAAATTAGATATTAGAAGAAAATCCCCACATTTGACCTTGATCAAGTAGCACAACAACGGGCACTCTCCGATGATTATGTAATAATGAAGATAAGTAGAACTCTTCAGATTAGGCTATAGCAACACGATGACACATGAACAACAAGATAAATTATCCTATAACTTAGAAGAGATCTAGTAAATATGAACGGAACGAATGATGGCACTAGACAGGTTCGATATTCATATTCTGACACTTAAAACCACGGCTGAGGAAATGCATGTGTGGTTTGAGTGGGGTTAGTATAAGCCTAAATAGGAGAATTAGACGCCGGTTCTACACCAAAGACTGGAATCAGTGATATTTACCTGGCTAGCAGCAAGGAGGTTCCCGAAAAAGCAAGATGTTACGGACAAGCTAAGTGGAGAGGTTGATCTTGAAGAATTTTCTAGAATTCTCCACAAACTTCATGATTCCTTCATACCTTTTTAGGGTTCTTTAGAGTTCTCTAAGGTTCTCCGGAATTCTCTAGAATTGCCTAGAATTAGGAAAAGTTCTCTAGAGAATTCCATGTAAATGTCTTGGGAGGAAGAGTCTAGATGCCAAGTGTAGAACTCTCTATGGAGTAGTATATATATAGGGGTGAGGTCTTTGGCCAAGGTAACTCATCTCATTCTTGCAAACACAAAGCATACATTAAGAACCCTTAAGTGTTCTCAATACAAACTTATTTCCAAGTACAAACTCTCTTGTGTTTTCAAACATCATTTTTGGGTGACGAGTTAGACTGAGCTCGAGTGAAGGAGTGAGTAACTTGAGTGCCGTACGAGTTGCGAAAATCTAACCCCGTGACAAGTGGTATCAGAGCGAGGTTCGTACGAGAGATGGATTCAAGCATTGTGACCGAGCACGGAGAAGAGATGGCCACCATGAATGTCACCATGCGAAAGGAAAGGGGCAAATCGAAGGATGTCCGAGCGGCCGTGGAGTCACGACTCTCGCGGATGGAAAAGATCGTGTCAAAGGTGTTGGAACGGATTGAGGATGATATCCCTAGCAACGAGACCATGGAGGCGCGGGAGGAAGACCTCAAAGGTGAGTTGCAAGGCATCCTCAATGCTTGTTTGGACAACCTTCGCAAGGAATTCCGAGAGCAAATGAATGGCCTTCGTACTACTGTGGTCTCTCTTCAAGATGAGATCAAAGTGATTTGGGAGGATGCCACGCTATGCAAGGTCGCCATACCGAACAACGCTCCTAACATGCAAGATCACAAAAGTGCTCGAGGAGTTCTCCCACGTCATGCCGAAAGAACTCCCTAAGAAACTTCCATAAAAAAGGGAGGTGGATCACAAGATCGAGTTGGAGCCGGGGACCCGGTCGCCCGCAAAGGCTCCATATCGGATGGCACCCACGGAGTTGGAGGAACTCCGAAAACAGTTGAAGGAGTCGTTGGATGCTGGCTTCATCCAACCCTCCAAAGCGCCCTATGGAGCTCCCGTGTTATTCCAAAGGAAGAAGGACGGTTCTCTTCGGTTGTGCATCGACTACCGGGCATTAAACAAGGTGACCGTCAAGAACAAGTATCCCATTCCATTGATTGCGGATTTGTTCGATCAACTTGGGAGAGCAAGATACTTCACCAAGTTGGACCTTCGGTCGGGATACTATCAAGTAAGGATCGTCGAAGGAGACGAGGCCAAGACGACGTGCGTAACGAGATACGGCTCGTATGAATTTCTTGTCATGCCCTTTGGCCTTACAAACGCACCGGCTACGTTTTGTACGTTGATGAACAACATCTTCCATCCCTATCTCGACAAGTTCGTGGTGGTATATTTGGACGACATTGTCATATATAGTACCACGTTGGAAGAACATGCCCAACACTTGAGGACAGTCTTCAAGGTTCTTGAGGGCAATGAGCTCTATGTCAAAAAGGAGAAGTGCTCATTCGCCTGTCAAGAAGTTTATTTCCTTGGACACAAGATCAAGGATGGGAAGTTGCTCATGGATGAAAGTAAGGTACGGGCTATCCATGAGTGGGAACCACCGACCAAAGTTCCGAAGCTTCGTTCCTTCCTTGGGTTAGCCAACTACTATCGGCAGTTCGTGAAGGGGTACTCGGCAATGGTTGCCCCCTTCACGGGTCTTTTGAAGAAGAACAAGACTTGGATTTGGTCGGAGGCATGCTCGAGGGCCTTCGAGGAAGTCAAGAAGGCCATGATGGAAGAACCCGTTCTTAGCCTAGCCAATCACACCAAGCCTTTCGAACTGCACATCGACGCCTTAGACTTTGCTATTGGAGGAGTTCTTATGCAAGAGGGACACCCAATAGCATATGAGAGCCGAAAACTCAATGAAACGGAGAGGCGCTACACCGTCCATAAGAAGGAAATGACCGCGGTGGTGCATTGTCTTCAAACATGGCGACACTACCTATTGGGAGCAAAGTTCGTGGACATGATGGATAATGTCGCCACGAGCTATTTCCAAACTCAAAAGAAGTTGACTCCGAAGCAAGCGCGATGGCAGGTCTTCCTAGCGGAGTTTGACTTTGAGTTTGCCTATAAGTCGGGAAAGGCAAACTTAGTGGCAGATACATTGAGTCGTAAGGCAGCACTTGCGACTCTATCAAGGCCCCAAAACACTCTCTTAGAGCGGATCAAGGAGGGGCTCAAGCAAGATCCAATGGCGAGGAGTGTGGTACAACTCGCCAAGGAGAGGAAGACCCGTCGTTTTTGGCTCGAAGATGACGTTCTTTATACAAAGGGCAAACGGGTTTATCTTCCCAAATGGGAAAACTTGAGGAAGGAGATTGTTCGAGAGTGTCATGACTCTCAATGGGCGAGACATCCCGGGGTGCATCGCACCATGGCCTTGGTAAGTGAATGTTACTACTGGCCCAATATGGAAGCAGATGTGGAAACTTATGTGCGAACATGTTTTGTGTGCCAACAAGACAAGGTGGAGCAACGTTCGCCGAGAGGACTTTTGAAACCACTTCCCATTTCATCGAGACCATGGGAGAGTGTTTCCATGGACTTCATAAGTGCCTTGCCAAAGTCTGAGGGATGTGAGTCGATTATAGTGGTAGTCGACCGTTTCACTAAGTATACGACATTTATTCCAGCTCCGATAGATTGAAAAGCCGAAGAAGCGGCACGTCTCTTTCTCAAGCATGTGGTGAAATATTGGGGAGTTCCGAGAAACATAGTGAGCGATCGAGATCCTCGCTTCACGGGCAGGTTTTGGACGGAGCTCTTCAAGCTTTTGGGGATGGATCTCAACTTCTCTATCAACTTTCACCCCCAAACTGACGCCGAAACCGAACGGGTGAATGCTTTGTTGGAACTCTATTTGAGGCACTACGTAAGTGCCAATCAACGAGATTGGGTGAAATTGCTCGATGTTGTCCAATTCTCCTTTAACCTACAAAAGTCGGAGGCAACAGGGAGTAGTCCGTTCGTGTTGGCAACGGGACAACAACCCTTGACTCCGAATTCACTTGCGGGTGGCTACACGGGGAGTAGCCCCGCAACTTTCAAGGTCGCAAAGGAGTGGCATGAACAAGCGGAGATGGCTCGCTCCTACCTCAACAAAGCGGCCAAGAAGATGAAGAAATGGGCCGACAAGCATCGTAGGCCTTTGGAGTTCCAAGTTGACGATCTTGTCATGGTGAAGCTTATTCCCCAACAATACAAGACGCGGAGGAAGGTACATAAAGGGCTCGTTAGGAAGTACGAGGGACCCTTTCCGATAATCAAGAAAGTGGGGAAGGCATCTTATCACTTGGAACTCCCACCACGATTCAAGATTCATCCGATTTTCCATGTAAGTCATCTCAACCCATACCACCATGATGAGGAAGATCCGGATCGAGGCATATCAACCCGCGCACCAACAGGAGCGGTGACCACTTCTTATGACAAGGAAGTGGAGGAAATCATGGCCGATCGAGAGATCCGGAGATCAGGGATGCCACGCTACAAGGAGTATTTTATCAAGTGGAAGAATTTGCCAATGGAGGAGGCAAGTTGGGAGCCGAAGACTCGTTGTGGCAATTCAAGGATCAGATCGAGGCCTACAAGTCCGTCGTAACGAGGACGTCTGCGACATAGGTGGAGGAGCATGTCACGGACAAACTAAGTGGAGAGGTTGGTCTTGAAGAATTCTCTAGAATTCTCCACAAACTTCATGACTCTTCCATACCTTTCTAGGGTTCTCTAGGGTTCTCCGGAATTCTCTAGAATTGCCTAGGATTAGGAAGAGTTCTCTAAAGAATTTTATGTAAATATCTTGGGAGAAAGAATCTAGATGCCAAGTCTAGAACTCTTTATGGAGTAGTATATATAGGGGAGAGGTCTTTGGTCAAGGCAACTCATCTCATTCTTGCAAACACAAAGCATACATTGTAAGCCCTCAAATGTTCTCAATACAAGCTTATTTCCAAGTCCAAACTCTCTTGTATTCTCAAACATCACCTTTGGGTAACGAGTTAGGCTGAACTCGAGTGAAGGAGTAAGTGACTTGAGTGCCGTACGGATTGCGAAAATCTAACCCCGTGACAAAGGGCTCAGTTTGAGCATGTTTCCATACTTTAGCTTGAAATATCTTGTGCTCGTTGTCATCCATAAACCTGACCTTGAGGGTCATAGAGAACAAGAAACCACAGACGACTTGCTCCATTGCCTTGACAATTTCGATCAACTCTATCTTTTTACCCTGCAGAAATATAAAAACGCAATTCTCAGCATGCGAAAAACTAAAATCATCGTTGAGTTAGGGGAATTATCAGAAAGAAGTTCCATACCTGCTCAGTCTGTTCCATTATTCTATTCTGCTCGTCGATAGCAAATTGTGCCATCCTTATAGTATACGGATCTTCAACCAAGTCGACAGGAGCGATGGCTTCAACCAAGTGAAAGGAGGCTCCGGAACATCAAATCCCTACAGTTGGTTTAGGTGTCATCAAACCAAAACAAAAAGAAGTTCAATACAACATTGAACCAATCATAAACATATTTCTCACTTTTTAATGAGGAGTAAGACTGCATACATCACAGAGGTGTCCCCCACATCCTGCACTTGACGGAATTATATGGGTACGTTCATTTTTTTTTTCTATAACGACGAGCAACTAATCGTATCTAAGGGATTCCGTCCTATTTCACGCTCAGATCCATCAATCCAACTTATTAGCATATATCTTGACAACTATTCATATCTACTATGCAATTTAAGCCATGCCCTCGTAAGTCAAAACATACACTCCATCCAAGCCCTTTCCAAAAATCAGTAACATTAGCAGAAATAATTACTATACAGCAGACGCCACACATATCAATTCACTTCAGCCAGCCAGAAATTATAGTACTTTCACTTAACATTTAATCTAATCCAATACACGATTACATATAACACAAACACCAGGGTGAAACCTAAGCAACTTTATTTCTCCGTTATAAAAGAAAAGGCTTACTGTTTTGTTTTTATGCTTTGTTATTTGATTCGAACTTCGTTGAATGTTTTACTCCTCCTAAATCACTCGATCGATCGTTTTTTGTATGATTAAATGTGTGGATTTTGATAACCCAATTGGTTCTCATGGAATTTCGTCGATGGTTTTTTTTTTTTTTTGTGGGATTTAATTCGGTGTTTGGTGATTTGGGATTGAGAAACTTTTTTTTTTCTTTCCTACTTTACCCCTAAGCATATTTTCACACACCCAAATACATTATACTAATATATATAGAAAAATTTATAAATAAAATAAATATGTAATATTTATCTTTTTATTCTAAAATTTAATAGAAGATAATTTTTGTAATATAAAAAACTTGTTAACATTAAATTATAGAAGATTTTATTAAACCATTAAAACGTTACACATGAATTATGCATAAAATACAAATCTTACTTAAGAAGCATTAATATTCATTATTTCGTCCCATAATTGAATACGCACTAAATAATTATCTACTCATCCTCTAACTTCTTTCGATACATTTTGACACCACCAGTTGATAAGATAAGAAATATGTGGTTATGATTGAAGTTAAAAAGATAAGATAAGGGGATTAGAAGATAAGAAAAATATCTGAATGAATGATTGGAATTGAAGATGGAGATATTTGGGATGAGATAAGGAGTATGTGGCTATGGTTAGAGTTGAAAAGATAAGATAAAAAGATAAGAACATAAGAAAAAAAATCTGAATGAATGATTGAAATTGAAGATGTTATGAATTTTTATTTTAAAGATTTTTTTATATTCAATATTGGTTTTGTATTGTAGATCTTAATTAATAAAATTCAAATATATATTTGATATATATATATTAAAAATTATTCTTGATTTTAATTTGGATGACTGTATATGTGTTGAGGGCATTTTAGGAAAAAA
>JAOVYX010020155.1:0-17444 GCA_035668315.1 Drosera spatulata
TGCAATTTAGACAATTTAAAGGGAATAAAAACAAACGTTTAGAATAACGAAATGATGTGTGATTTCATACCCATCAGTAAGGTAAAGATGTTTGGAATATTTTAATTTAAGTCACCCAGAACATAGCATGATCAATTTGTAATTAAGATTAAAAAAAAAAACTGACACTAATTGATACTCTTTACTTTATTTTGTAATATATAAACTTATACTATTAAAAGCTTCATCGTTAAATTGTTGAGTGATCATTTGTAAACTTAAAGCAATAATTCTTACAAGGTTTGATATAATTAGTTATATTCAAATTAAACTAGAATTAAACTTTATGTATTATAAGTTTCTCATAACATTTGTTTAATTAATTACTCTCTCCGTCCCATAAAAAACATAGCACTTGTTTTTTTTAGATGTCCCATAAAAATTACATTAATGTATTGTTCCAGAAACTCTTAATATGGTGTTTTAAATAAAACCATCGAATTTATTTTATTAAAAAATAAAAAAGAGTTTAGGGAGTGTATATCATAACATAGGTATTTCTAATAACAAATAAACGGTTGAGATTAAAATAACACAAATCAAGGGTTGAGATTAAAATCATATCTTTTAATTTTAATTATTTATTTTTCATCGTTTAATCTCAATTATTTATTTTTTATTAAATACACCTATATCATGACATATACTTTTTTTTTAATAATAAAATATGAAGACTCAATACTTTGAAGTGGGGTCCATGATTTGGTCTAGTGTAAAATAAATAGCACAATGAAAAAAAACCGATCAAATCAAAACTTGCTATTTATTTTACATTGGACCTTTAACCTGTGATACATAAAGTAATATAAATACTTAAATAAGAATAATTATCGTTTTGGATGATTGTTTAATCCTAAGCATCATGTAGTCATTTTTTTAACAAAAAACAAATAAGTGAGCGTTGATAAAATCAAGATGTTTTAATGTATAACATAAAGTAATTTACCAATTATTCAAGAATTGTTTTATTTTGAAAATTGCATATATAATAAATAAAAGGCATCAATTTTATTTTTTGTGGTTAGATAACAAAATATGAGAACTTGATTTAATGCATATGAGACCTATGATTTATTGAATTAAAATGAAAGGGATTGCTATCATGTTGATATTATAATGCACTCATGATCGATCGCTAAACTTAAACTTATTTTGTTTTGTTATGTTTAGATTAGAAAATGAAAGAGAAAATAAAAAGATTAAACAAATAATGAAATATGTATTAAAAGAGCTTCCAATGGATCATATAAAATGCTTTCAGATAAAGGACTTGTAATATTACTAGCTTACCTATTACAGCCCATAAGACCAAAAACCAACTAAAAAAAATCTCCTTTCTTGTAATTATATAATATTTCTCTCCGTTACATATTAAATGAAGCATTGAACTTTTTATATGCATTTATGCATGTGTTGATTTTCGTTTATAAAGATCAAAATAGCCTTGAAGTTGTGTCAGAGAAAGAAAAAAGAAAAAAAAGAAAAAAAAAATAAAAAAAAATGATAGTGGGATTAATTAATATGATATAAAGTAAAAAATAGGATGTCGTGGTATTTTTGAAGAGAAAAATTTAACCGGTAACTTAAGCTATAACTTACATAATATAAATTCTTAATCTTTAATTAATTATTTGCAATTGACAGAAAAATAATTGACTACTAAAGCACAAGAAATATAAATGAAATATATTATAATGTACAGTAACTTATATAGTCACAGATTGAAGTCTAGTTTTATATACCCCGGAAAGGCGGAAACCTAACGTTACTCTCTTAGGAGGGGTGCTAATCACTCCCCTCATAATTCACTATTCCCCTTCGTTTATATGCGGGTTTTCATCGCAATTTATCTACTGAAATCTCCTCATGTCTGCCGCTGTTATCTACTGAAGTCTCACAAGTCCTCTGCCACCTTCTCGCCACGCTTAATTTCTCACCAACTCACCGGCGCCTTCTGGTTCGTGGATCTTCTGTTGTTCCTCTAGATACAGTGAAGAACGGTGGGCACACTTCTCCCTTTAGATTTGAAGACAAGTTGCCTGGATTTTGTTGAAACTCTGGAAACTGTTGCACGTGACCAAGCACAAACTAGTTGTTATCCTAGAGGCATGGTTCCATTCAAGTGCTAACCACCTGCAACAGCATCACCAGTTAACAGAACTGGAGGCGCCAATAACAGAACCATATTGACACGTACCAACAAATCATGGTTTCATGTCATGCCTTCTGGTTTACGAATGAAGCAAGAAGAGCAACACAATGTGATATCGTTCAAGCTGGATCAATCTACTCATATGATGTGGTTGGAGGCACATTTACAGCATCACTTGATACCTTAGACCATGATACCTCTAAGGAAACGATAGCCAACTCAGGCAGCTGCATCGATATCTATATCGCTATACAACACAGGTTAGAGTGGGATTTTGGCTTCTACATGATCTTTTAACCCTTGATGTTCTTTAATCTACTCAGATTCACTCTCTACAGGGAGCTCAAATGCATCAATTTCGGCATACTGAGCTCTTAGCTTCTCTGCTTCATCTGGAGGCATGGAGGCATGGAGGCAATTGGCTTTGCATGTCGCCGTATCTGCAAAATGCATACATGACAGTGAAAATACTATGACAGCATCAAACATAGTCTTGAGTAGAAATTGCAAGATTAGCTCAAACATGCGAGATAGAAAAAGTTAAACCAGAGAAATGAAAGAACGTGTATGACGTATTGGAAAGAAATACAAATGAAACTATGTTACAGTTAACAAGTGAAACGTGAATGGAAAGAGTGGCTCGCTCTTCACTCTTCACAATGTACGAGAAAGTAAAAACAGGATGGATGTGGTATCCAAAATTAACTGTCTAACAAGTCCTCCATTTCTGCCTTGTGACTAAGAAAAATACCGAAGTAAAAATACCAGAAACAATGGAACACTACCACCGGCGATCAGTGAATGAATTTTGCCTCACCTGTTGCGACGCAGGCGGCAATCAAGACTAAGAAAATCTATTGCAATTCGTTTGCCACATGAGTCATGACAAATTGATGATGTATAAGAATAGGACTCGGCAAATTCAACTCTTGCATAATGAGAGACTTGAAAAATTCGACGTAATTCAAAATTCAAATCTGACATGCTGATATTGATAAAAGGGGTAAAATGACTCATAATTGGCCAATTACTAGAACTTTGGATGATACATGCTCGTATAACAACAAGAAATATGTTCTCAAGTGATACTAGAAGTAGGCATGACAACCAAGAGGAAAAAACCTGTGAGACTTACAAATAATAGAGACTATGCCTAAAGCAACCAGCGATCAACCATGTCAGTGACTAACTACTTCGCAAAAGCAGAGTCGAGTTAGGACTAGTTAGAGTGGATACTAATAGCCAAACATCTTAGAAGAATGGATGTGTCTTATTGACCTAAGAACTGAATATCGAGTAATATTACCAAGTAGACTGACTTTCATGAAAAACCAAACATTCTTTCCGACATGGGTTCTTTATTCAGTTCATGAGTACTTCATTGAATTGTGCATGTAGTACCTAACGCTTATAATCCTCACCACTGATGGTTCTAGGTAAACCAAGGGAAAAAGTAAAGAGGAGAGGTTCAGATAGAAGACTTTGTGTTTGTCGACACAAACAATTGAGTAGTGTCGGGGATGGGACCTGTGGGCATGATAGAATCCCAGCGGGAAAATCAGTCTCAAAGTAAGCCATGCGAGCAGAACCATATATGTTATACCATAAACATACACATATAGAGGATCATCAGCAATGAAAGTTTATGATAGGCTTGAAAAAAAATATGCCGATTTCAGTACTTCTGATCCCTAGGGAGATAGAACCTACAGAAACAGAAAACTAGGTGATACAGTAACAGTTTCAACGACACTACACATTCAAAACTGACCTTCTTGTGCAGTGGAAGGGACTCAGAGAATGATCCAGATTTGCTATCTCTGGCACCAATATCAACTTTGAACCTGAAATACAAATTGCATACACAGTGCTAAGAACATTTACAAGGACAATCCTCAACGGGGATGGAGAAGCTCTCTAGTCGACCGACGGCAAACGTCCAGTGACAATCCTCAATGGTGATAGTACGGGTAGGGGTCATCCGCGAAATGTTCCAGAGGCTGCGAGTGAGGATGAAGTGATGGTTGAGAACGCTGAGAAGAGTCCGAAGACTGAGACGGGTGAGAAGCCTGTGGGGAAGGATGCGAAGGGTGATTTGAATGATATGAATGATGTGGTTGCGAAGGAGGAGAAGGTTGTGAAGGGAGTGACAAAGGTGGATGCTGTGATTTCTGGAAACCCTAGTCCTAAATCAATTTCTGAAACATCGGGGTCTAGAAACCCTAGTTGGGCGGATGAGGTAGAAAGAGTCCTTGACAGAATTGAATCCCAGAGTGCTGTTGCTTTTTATTCTGATGTTGTGAGGGGAAGGAGAGAGCGGAGTAAGATGACGGACAATCGAGATTCGATAAAAGGCTTCAAACTGTCTTATCATGATCGACGCGATAAAGAGGTGGTGATCAGTTTGGATGAGGTGTTGCCTGAGCGTAACTACTGGAGTCTGCTTGTGATAGGGTATGTGCTGGGTGAAAACGTCCCGTTCTCAGCCATGGATGGTTATGTCAATAGTGCCTGGAGTAGGGTGGTCAAGCCTAAGGTGGTTCTTCATGAGCAAGGTTCTATATTTTTTGTTTTGAAAACCTGGAGGAGAAGCTGAGCATCATGGAGGGCAGTAGGTTTTTCAATCGTAAACCTCTGATCCTTTTTGAATGGGAACCTGATTTTGACTTTGAGAATGAGATTTTGGCTAAGGTGCCAGTCTGGGTACATCTTTTTGGGCTTGATCTTCAATTTTGGGGGTGAGAAGACACTGGATAAATTGGCTAGTAAGATTGGTAATCCAATAAGAACTGATAAGGTGACAGCTACGAAGGAGCGTGTGTCTTATGCTCATATTTTAATTGATATTGATACTGATAAGGAGCTTGTGGAGCATTTTTGTTTTAAAGTGCCTGATGGGCGAGTATATAACCAGAAGGTAGAGTATGAGTGGAGACCTATTCGATGCAAGTAATGTTTGATGTGAGGCCATTTGAAAGAGGCGTGTAGGTCTGCTGTTCCAAAGCAAATCTGGGTTCCCAAGAAGCTCCCAGAGGCGTCTAAGGTTGGGATTCATGAGAATATTGTTGAAAAGAAACAGTTGCTTTCTCAGAAGGATAAGGGTGATGCTTGGCAGCTGAATAAGGGGAAAGCCTGTTTGAATAAGCCTGGCATGACTGAAGCAGCTGATGTGCCTGGAAATAGGTTTGAATGCTTACTTGTGGCTACTGATCAGATACAGCAGGAAGAGAAGCAGGGTGAGGTGTCTAAGGACACTGGTTTTGTTACTTGATATGATTGGCGCTTGGAATATCAGAGGCCTGAATAGGCCTCAAAAACAAAATGCATTAAGGTCTTTTGTTACCAAAAATAAACTTGTCTTTATGGCTTGCTTAGAAACTAGATTGAAAGCTGAAAAAATAAATAAGGTGGCTAAAAATTGCAGGAGGAATTGGTCCTATGCCAGTAATGTGCATTTGGCAACTAATTGCAGGATTTTGCTCCTTTGGGATGATTCTAGAATAAAGGTTCAAATCTTGCAATGTTCTGATCAGGCTATTACTTGCCTTGTGGCTTTTGAAGGGGAGTCTTCTCAGCTAGTTTTAACTGCTGTATATGCCCTTAATATGAACAAGCAAACAAGCAAAGATCAAAGTTACGGGAGGAATTGATTCTGCTTGGGAATAGTATTTCTTTGCCATGATTGGTTCTTGGAGATTTTAATTCTTTTATTAGGCATGAGGAAAAGAACGGTTATCCAGGGGTTCAGATAGAGCCTTGCCAGGAATTTGCAGCATGTTTGAACCAGGCTTGCTTTGAAGATCTTCAGAGCTCTGGCTGTTTTCATACTTGGTATAATAATCAGGGAGTGGATTCATGGATTTGGATTAAATTGGGTGGAGCCTTGGGGAATCCCCTATGGTATGATATTTTTCATGACTCTTTGGTTCATTTTCCTGAAGCTAGCTTGTGAGATCATTCCCCTATTTTGGTTTCTTGGAGGCTGGATGTGAGAAGACCATGGAAATCCTTCAGGTTTATAAACATGTGGGTTCAGAATGAGGGTTTTAAACCTCTAATCAGAAGTGTGTGGCAAACTGAAGTTTATGGATGTGCTATGTTTAGGGTAGTCTCTAAACTAAAACTCCTGATGTGATGGAGTGGATTCCTGTTTGGATCCGTCTACTTGATCTGAACTTAGAGTTCTGGGGGAGGAATACGATAGATAAGCTCGCTAGAAAGGTAGGCTTCCCTATAAAGACAGACCATGTGACAGCTGAAAGAAAGCGAATCGCTTATGCAAGGGTGCTTGTGGATGTGGATACATCCTTGGAGGTAATTGAGGAGTTCCAGTTTACTGGCCCTTCAGGGAACTTGATCACACAGAAAGTGGCTTATGAAGGGCTTCCAATACGATGTCCTAAGTGCCATTTATGGGGACATAGGGAGGTGCACTGTCAGAACAAGATTATGATGAGGCAGAAATGGGTTCCTAAGCAAGTGGAGGTTGTGAAAGCAGATGAGCAAAAGGGAGAGGTGCCAGCGATTATTGAGATCAAGTCTGAGAAAGGCTCAGGACATGAGGCCGTACCAGCAGGAGCTCATGATAAGTTGGAGGATATCTGGGAAGTTGTGAAGAAAAAAGAAGCTAAGAAGAGTAAGGAGAATGAGAATGTCCCATATAAGGTTAGTAATGGTATTGTGGGTCAGAACTTGGAATCAAATGCTGCTCAGGTCATGGAAACCGAGGTTACCAGGTGTGAGAGGTCTAACAAACCTGGTAGTGTCACATGAGGATTTCCATGTTTGGTAGTGTCACATGAGGATTTCCACATGGAATACTCGAGGGCTTAATGCCATAGAGAAGCATAAGGCAATAAGGCTTTTTATAGCTAAGTACAAGGTGGTGTTGCTAGGATGCCTCGAGACTCATATTAAGTTTGCAAAGAAAGAAAAAATAGCTAAAAAGTGTTTTCGACAATGGAGCTACCTAGACAATTATGATTATGCTTATAATGGCAGGATTTGGGTGGCATGGGATGCTAATATATGGCATGTTCAGCTTCTGTTAGCATGTGATTAAATGGTACATTGTAAGGTGATGGTTTGACTGATGGACTAGATTTTTTGTTATCTGTAGTCTATGCTAGAAATGGCAATATTGCATACAGGAAGCTGTGGTAGAGGATCCTCCAGGTGGCACAGAATGTAACCCCTTGGGTTGTTATGGGAGACTTTAATGCGTTTATGAAAATGGATGAGAAGTGTGGTTATCATGACATTCAGATCGAACCATATGTGCAGATGTATGAGTCTATTCAAGAAGCTGGAGTTGAAGTCCTTAAAAGCAATGGTTGCTTTTTCACATGGTACAATAATCAGGGCATTGAATCCTGGATTAAGGTGAAGCTTGATAGGGTGTTAGCCAATGGAGCTTGGTTATCATATTTACCCTTGTCTGAGGTGGTATTTTGCGATGCTGGCATATCAGATCATTCACAGGCGGTTTTGGGATGGAGTACTGATGATGGCATTGCACATAATTCGTTTCTTTTCCTTAATTGCTGGACTCTTCATGAAGACTTCAAGGAGACTGTTCAGCAGGTATGGAACACTCATGTTATTGGTTGTGGAATGTATAGGCTAACCTACAAGCTGAAGATTTTGAAGCCAACTTTAAAAGAACTGCATAAGTGCTCATTTTCTCATATGAGTAAAAGGGTTAATGAGGCTCAAGAGCACCTTGCTTTCTTACAGCAAAGGCTCGATAATTGTTTCACAGAGCAGCACAGAATTGAAATGCAGCAAGGTGTGCGGAAGGTGAGAAGGTTAATGGCAGCTGAAGAGATGTTCTTCCAGCAGAAAGCAAGAGATAGATGGGTGTCTGGGATGGACAAAAATGTCTCATACTTCCATGCTTCCATGCTTCCATGCTGTCATACAAAGTACAAGGAGAAAAACTAGAATTCAAAGCATTACTTCAGATGCGGGGATTAGGATGACAAGGTCTGATTCTTAAATCTTCCCATGCCTCAGAGGTATCAGAATAACGTCCTATCTCATGTTGCTCGGTGATCTATAAAGTCATTTCTAAAATGCTTGCCTAGAGATTGAGAAATGTGCTGCCCACTATTATAAATGCTTCTCAGAATGCTTTTGTTCCTGGACGTAGCATAGTAGACAATATACCGTTATGTCAAGAGTTGCTCATGGGGTATGAGAGGAAGGGGATATCTCCTAGAGTCATGGTTAAAATCGACCTCCAAAAGGCCTATGATTATGTGGAATGGCTGTTTTTAGCACGATTGTTGCATGCTATGGACTTTCCTACAGTGTTTATTGATAGAGTAATGACGTGTATATCCACCTCCACCTTTTCTTGTGTGATCAATGGGTCTCTTCAAGGTTATTTTTGAGGGTGGAAGAGGCTTGAGGCAGGGGGATCCCATCTCTCCCTATCTTTTTGTCATAGCTATGAAATATCTGGATCGTGTCCTAAAGCTTATGGCTAATGTTACATCCTTCAAGTGCCATCCTGGATGTAAGAACCTGAAGATTATACAAGTTTGCATTGCCAATGAGTTGGTAATCTTTGGGCGTTGTGATGCTGAATAAATGTATGCCATTAAGGGCAGTCTTGTGCATTTTGAGCAAGCATCTGGGTTGATTGCCGATTTGAACAAAACTCAGATATTTTTTGGGGGAGCTTCTGACATTAAGTAGAAGGAGATCATGGGTATTCTTGGTTTTCAAAGAGACTATCTTCCTGTTCGATACTTAGGTGTTCCATTGACAGGAAAAAAATGCAAATTAAGCAGTATCAGCCACTGCTAGACAAGATATTGGGGAGAATAAACAGTTGGGAAGCTAGGTTGTTGACGTTTGGTGGTAGAAGAGTCTTGATAGATGCTGTGTTGACCAGTATTCGAAAGTATTGGTCATAGCTTTTTGTGTTTCCTAAGGCTATGATAGCTAAAATGGAAAGGATCTGTCAAAATTTTTTATGGTCTGGTTTAGCAACGCTGCATCATAAAAATCTAGTAGCTTGGGAGGAGGTCTGTGAACCAAGGAAGCAAGGAGGCTTGGGCTTTAAAAAGCTTCTAGAATGGAACAAGGCGCTTCAGGTTAAACACTTGTGGGCAATTCAGCCGAAGAAAGATTCGCTATGGATCCGTTGGATACATGAGCGATATCTTCGCAAGGAAGAGGTGTGGGATATGGTTAGTAAAGTTACAGATAGCTGGTATTGGAAAGGGTTAATGAGAGTCAAGGAGGAATATCTGGGTTTGATAGCCACTCAACCTGATATGAATGTCTATTCTGTTGTAGCTTCTTATATGCTATTCAGGGCTCCTGCGTGTAAATGGAAGTGGTGAAAGTGTGTATGGGATAATGGGATCCAGCCTCAACATGCCATTATAACATGGTTGGCCATGAAAGGGGAACAGAGGATGAAAGATCGTTTGATTAAGTATGGATTGCCAGTGGATGAAACTTGTTTATTGTGCTAGAATGGAAAGGAGTCACACAAACACCTATTCTGTGAATGCGCATATGCTCATACTCCAGGAGTATGGTCTGGCGTATTAATGTGATGATGAAGCTTCGTATAGGAGCCTTTGCTTGGAGTGAATGGTTCATGTGGATTGTCAAGATGATGAAGGGGAGGTTTGCCATGATCTATGCTCGAAGGAGATGCCATGCTGCTTTCGTTTATATGCTATGGCAGGAACGCAACTTGAGATTATTCCATCAAGGTAGCAGGTCTGCTAAAGAGCTTGCGAGTATCATATTGAGGAAATCTCAGGGGAGTTGAAGTGTAGGAGCATATGTAATGTAATGATGGTGTAAGCTGAACATTTTGTAAACACCAAGTTTGAGTATTAATGAATTTGTGCGGTTAATGAAAATGACTGCGGCATTCCTTCTGACTTTATTTATTCATTTATTACGAGCTTTCAACATGAAATAGCATACTGTGGAGTGTTTTCTTTTTCTATTTCTTTTATTTTTTGGAACATGCCTAATACAGGGTGTGATATGGCAAAAACGAAAAGTTTATGGGCATTGATACATGCATCACAACTAAGTACTCATGACACTGACAACAACAAAAAAGATACTATAATATGAAAGACTAAAAAATTGAAATTAAAATTAAGGAAAGGAAAACAAGGAGAAAATAATGATCAGTAAAATGTTTGTAATTCTTCCTATCCACGAAGTAGGTAAGACTAAATAAAGGCTTTCACTTTCCAGATCAGAAGGTTGTGAACCTCAAACCATGATATCACCTCAAACCATGATATCCTTTTCAAAGCTAAGGAATTCTGGAAATTCCATCTAGATGGAGCATAAAAGATGGCATGCCACATATGGAAAAGTAAAATTATAAGTTAATACACCACCAAATAAACTGATACGTATATGCTCTGTTGCCTAGCATCAGAACTTAAATATAGTTTTATTTATATGATGCAGTAATTCAACGGCTGTCTCATTAAAATATTTCTTGTGCCGTACAGCATGGTGGCAGTCCGCTTTTCAAAAATTATTACTACAGAAAGCAACACTGAGTCCATGAGAAGAGGGAGAGAGGGGTACCATGATTCTCTACTCCTTTTACCATGAGAGCAGCTTAGGGCTGCAGTACTTCTTCTATGTGCGTTGATTACTTTTTCAATACCTCTTCTTGGATTGCATGTTGTTTGAATCCCAACTTTTTCACATACGTTGGTACCTTTAAGGCCAAAAGTGTAATGTAAATCATATAGAAAGAAAAAAAGAAACAGCGCCCATGAAATGAAAAGGTCAAGATAATCACGCTTTAAATGACCCTGGGAGCAAAGATAAAAGAAGAAATACGATAGGATACAATGATATCAATAATTCTTGCAGCTACATTTTCCCGTCACAATTTGGGAAGAAGGAGATAGGAATTAGGAAAGGTGTATTAAGTATCAAATTTTTAATTTTACAATCTTCCCAGGAGGATATGATGCTCGGCATCACAAAAATGTTGATTTTCAAGTTGCCCAGAAGCATTTTGGCGGAATCAGAGGTCGTAGTGCACCTGTACAAAACTCGGCTAGCCCTACAAAGACAGGTCGGCCATGCTTTGCTCCAGTATATATCATTCTATTGATTTGCAATTAATTTTTCTGCATTTTCATAGTCCACACCAATTATTGATGGTTTAAGTCATTGAAAGGCTTGCCTATGTCTTCAAAATCAGTCATGAGTAATTTGCATCAGTCAGAAAGTCAACATGGACATGCAGAAAATCAACATAAATATATCCAACCACCAAAAGATAATGAATCCTTCTAATGACAATAAATTTTCAACTTACATGCGCCAAAGGCCCTCATTTACAATAAGATCTAAGAGGCTAGAATGTACATAACCCAACCTCGCATACCGATTACCGAGAGGCTGATCCATCAATAATCCAACAAATAACGATGACATCTTTTGTCTGATACATAGGTCAAAACTTCTCTAACAATTGACTAGACAATAGTCAACCTAACGTCAAGTTCAACTTTGGTACCAGTCTTATGAGCAAGATATGTCTAAAAGAGAATATCGAAGATACTTCTCCAACGGTTTATCACAATACTGATGGAACATAACATATCTCAAAGAATGAAGCAATTTCAAAGTTCAAACTAAGCACATCCCCCAAGAATCACAAATTCACAACGTATCATCCACATTCAATGAATTATGGTTCCAAATGATTATTTCAAAATAACAGACCATACTTTACCAGAATCAGAAGAAAATCTCTCAATAGATGTATCTTCAGGAATGACGTTTTGCTTATTCTTCCTCGTCTTCGCCACAGGAGTTTCTTCTGAAGTACCAGGAGCCACAGATCTCCTGCCTCCTTAAACAGAAAGAGAAAGAGTTTTTAGTAGCGTCATTTTCACAGAGACAAACTTTCAATGACAGCAGAATGACTTCCACATGATCGGAGTCCATTGAGGGTTGATAGTATAAAAGAAATGCATATTTGTAAACAGAATCAATTTACCAAAAGCAGAAGAAACGGGTGCTTGTGGAATACTAGCAGCAAACAGGTAAGATGAGCGAATAGGAGGACCTCTTAAAACTGCTTTGCCCTTATCCTTTCTTGTCTGGGCAAATTGTGTTTCATCCGAGGAGTCAATCTTCACAGCTTTTCTGAGAGTAATGGGCCCTTGAAAAAAAACCAAAAGAGAAATCAAAAAACTTGCTACTTGACACATTTGAACCATGGTTTGCTGGTCAGTTCAGGGCCAGTTCGGCCGATTTAGGGCCGGGTCGATTCACAAATAATTTGACCGATTCACCTATTTATAAGAACGATTCGGTCAGTTTTCTTCCCGTTCCCGCATCCATTCGTGTTTTCAAGTACAATAGAACGATATTTGATAATTCTGAATTGCCGTAATGGTCAAACCGACCAAAGACTAGGCAGCAATATTTTTTTTCCCTGATTCGACGAACCATGATTTGAACAAGTAAGTTGACCTAAATAGTATTGGTACAGTAGTAATGGACCCTTTCTCTTAATCCTTCATCCCGCAGGTTGTCAGGACCTGGAAGGGAGAGGGAGATTGAAACAGAAATATTTATGAATAACTAGTTTTCTCTTCTACTCAAGTGGTGCTTGGTACCACAACAACATTTCTCCATTTAGTAATTGATAAAGAAAAGATGGATCAACTAACTGATTGAGTATAATGGATACCTCTAGGCTCTAAGAAAAAATCAATCCAGAACTGCGAGAGCACAAGAAGCATCACGACACATCTTCCGAATTCGGAGGTTCCAAATGCCAACTTTCAAAATAATAGAAGGAAAAGTACAAGATCATGAAGCAGATGTTATATGTATACCAAGTGGTTGTCCTAGGTGAAATCTGTCGATGAAGAACAAATCTTCAGGACTGGCCTTTTGCTTATCCTTCCTCGTCTCCGACACATGAGTTTTGTCTGGAGTAAAGTACAAAACATCGCATATCAAAACAATTAGTACAACTAACATTTAGTAATGTTCATTTATTTCATCATCATACTGTCATCGACTGCAGGATTGGTTACTCCATTTATTATGATCAGAGTTTCTGAGTCCCTCCATCGCTAATGATTCCAAGTCTGACTCTGGATATTACTAAAAGAAGCAGAGAACATCGCATATAACACCAGCAGCCAATATATTCGATGGAACAACTGGATGTTCAATAAAAGTGTGCAACATGTATGTCATCCCGAGATGCAAGGTTCGTGCTTGGTTTGCGAGTAATATCAACTTCAAGCAACAAATAGATGGAAATAAGGAGCTCTTATGGTGTAAGTTCATTCACCTTGAATATCAACAAACAACCCAGTTTATCCCGTCATCGACAGGGTCTGGGGAGGGCGAGATGTACAAAGTCTTCCCCTGTCAAGACAACAGAGATTGTTTCCTGAATTCACCTTGAATTCCAGCTAGTTAATTATTCACTCACAGATTCCAACTCCAAACTGATTCATATTAAGTACTCCCTTCGTCCGGAAAAAATAGAAACATTGGCATATGTAAGCAATAAAGTGTTTCACGTCAAGAATCGTCTGCGGGATGATCAAACATCGTTTTACACAAAATTGTCATTAAACACTAATGATAGTTTAAGTTATGTACTTTAAGTCAAGGCCATTGACGTAATTTTCTTACGTCATTAAGACGAATAACGAAACTTCTCAAAATACGTGCTAAATAGTGCAATAATGATACAACGTTGCAATTTTTTACGGAAGGAGGGAATAACTGCTTTGAGCTCTCAACCAACCTGGGTTGGTCTAATGGTGTTCGACTCAACCTTCTTTTTGAAGGTTTTTGGTTCGAATCTCACTAGCCTCAAAATTCACGTTGGTCACGTCCGTTGACTTCGGTCAAAGCTTTACCCAATGCTGGTGAGGGGGCGTCTTGTCAGTGTCGAGGGATTAGTTGAGGTGCCAAAAAAAAAAACTGTTTTGAGCTCTCAAATTCCAACATGGGTAATATATTCCCAACACATGCGTGGTTTGCAAGTAATATCGGTGCACAAATAGATTATAAATCCAGTCCTATATGTCCAGAGAATTGCAAAACCCAAACCACGGCAAAAATCGACGACCAATCAACATCTTATACAAGTTAAGCTAGCCAACAAACAATAATTCAACGACATGGAATCCAACAACCACCACAGCAACAAACAATTCACGGAGCCCTAACCCCAACAATCAACAACAAACTCAAGATAATCAATCATACCTGATTCAAGCACGGTCTCAGGGAAATTGGACCCGATGCTGGAATTCGACTTCGGCGAGCAGGTAGTGGTGGGACGAGTCCTCGTCGTCGCGGTGTAGGGTTTTAGGGGTTTGGAATGGGTGGTGGAGGTGACGGAGGTGGTTGCGGTGGCGGCGGAAGAGGGCGTGGTGGTGGCGGCGTTGGTCTGGTCGGAAAGGGGTGTTCTCCGACGAGGAGATTCCATGTATTCCATCATCGGCGCACACTTCAGTCGATGCTTTTGTTGGCACTGCGTATTTGTTTACCCCCAATTTTTCCCCATCTGCAGAAACCTACTTCATTTTTTTTTTAATCACAACATAAATTGATTCTTCGAGAACAATTCATTAGAATGAGATAATTTTGAATTAAAAAATATATAAGAATTTTATCTTGACATTATCAAAACAAATCTTAACATTATAAATCCTTTTTTTTTCTTTTTATATAAATTGAAAATAAATCCCCTAAATTTTGGATACACTTTATTCTCATTAAGCTTTCATAACATATTGAAATTGTTAAAATATGGTGTGTTAAATGTGCAAAGGTAGGTATGACTAACAAGACAGATACAAAAACTCTACTCCATTGATTTCAACAATTCTATACGATATTTTGTAATATATATTGTCATGCATAATGTCGATTTCGTTACGTGAATAAAAGGAGCAATGCTCTCTTCCTAATATATTAGAGAGATTTCTTAAAAGTGTCAAGCGAATACAACTGTGTGTTTGTATTGGCATGTTTGTATTGGTAGAGTTCGTTTTATAATTTGCGTATATCATTAGGTAACCAAATACTAGTCTTTTACAATACGTTATCAACATGAGTTTGTTTAGTCCAAGTTAATTTTTGATCTCACTTTATCTCCCGTAAAGATAATTCAAGTGAGATTATTAATTCTACTGTTTATACATATGAGTTGCATAAATTATCACCACTTTTAGAGTGGTCTAGTGGAATGAAGTCGATCTTACCAACCGTTGGATGTAGGGTTCGAATCCGATGTATGACATTGAATTAGTTAAAAAAAATAATAAATTGTTTGTACTATTCTTCACTGTTCATGCACTATTCATGTCGAGTGCCATACTATGTTCACGTGGAATTATTGTTCTTCACATACTGTTCACATAAAATTATCACAGGCAATTTACAAGCACTGTTCACAAATATGGAATTATTGTTCACATAGAATTACTGTTCATGCACTACTAATTATGATTATATTTTTAGAATGGCCAAGATTATCAATTTAGAGATTGTTGCTCTTGATATTTGGGATAACAACTATTTCATGTGGGTTTTGGAGGACAAAATGCACCTTATCATGAAAGAACTAATAGATACCATAAGAGATGGTAATGAAACGTCTTAGTAGGACAAAGCAAAGGCGTTGATTTTTCTTCGTCATCACCTCCATGAAAACTTTGAATCTGAATATTTAGAGAAAGAGCAACCTTTAATTTTATAGAATAATTTAAAAGTAAGATATGATCATCACGGAACCGTAGTACTACCACACACTAGAAGGAAGTGGCAGAATCTGAGGTTGCAAGATTTCAAACGTGTTGTCGGATATAATTCTGAGGTATTTGGAATGACTTAAAAATTGAGATTATGCGGTTACAAAATAACTTTTGCAGATATACTCGAAAAAACATACACCACGTTTCACACATCGAATATTGTCCTACAAGCATAGTATCGTATGAGATATATGAAATTTTGTGACTTGATAACCTTTCTGCTTTCTGAACAACATAACGAACTATTATAATTGTAAAATAGAGTTCGTCCCAATGGATCCACCTCTGTGCTTGAAGCACAAGTAACATACCTAAAGGAAATGATAACTTGTTTCGTGGACGCGGATGAGGACGAGGACGAGGCCAATGCCGAGGTCATGGTCATAGCCTAGGTCTTGATCAAGGTCGGGAACGTGGGCGTGGTAACAATGGCTACAACTATCTTGCATCCCATAATAACTCTAGACCACATAAAGCAAGAGATAAGTGAAAAAAAACATGGGTCAATCTTGAGATCCAAAATCAACAAAAGCGTACTGAAGACGCATGCTATAGGTTTGATGGTAAAGGTCATTAGTTGAGGACTTGTAGCAACAGTCTGAAGGATGAAGATGATATTATCCAGGAAAGGGTTTAAAGCAATAGTTGATGTGTATGAAAACACGCATCATTTCTTTATTCTAAATGTTTGTCTTATTCCTTTTGTATTGTCTATTTTATGTTTTTAGCGTCTTTTTTTCTTGAAATGTTGGTACTGCTGTGTTTTTATGTTTTTAGCAGATTGACGTGAAGTTAGGAGCAAAAATGAAAAAGGATGAAGAAAATAGCAAGTCATGAGCTCCAAAAGCTGGATTTCACGATTCATTGTAGTTTCAGGTGCTTCGAGATTTTATACGGCAAAGTTTCACAGCGTTCAGCTAGATTAGCATGTTTAGATGTCTTGTTTAAGTTTCTAGAATTTTTGGATGTTGTTTAGTATTTTTTATGTTAGTTTTAAGGGTTGCAGCACAGTGGTCGCGGCCACGACAGCTGGTGTCGCGGGCAGGACCATGTCGCGGGCGCGACGCCTTGGCGGTCGCACCCGCGACGTGGCTCCAGATGCAAAATATCAGATTTCAGCCGTCGGATTGATCTGGACTTAAACCCTCGCCTATAAATACGTGTCCTAGGGTTGTTCTCAGCAGAATATAGAGGAGGAAACGCTCAGGGACGATAGAGGCGATCAAGGGGGCGTGAGACGCAAAGAGGACGAGCCTTGGAGGGAATTTAGAAGAGTTTTGATCCGCAAACGCATAGGATTTCTTTGGACATTAGTTTGGAACGCATCGTGTGCTGTAAAACCTTCGATCTCAGTTATTCAATCTCTGCAGAATGTTTGTTTTCATTGCTATGCTCCTTTCCATGCTTTGTTTAATGCTTATGTGTGAGTAGTTCAT
>JAOVYX010020156.1:0-17444 GCA_035668315.1 Drosera spatulata
GCGGCCAAGGCGTTGGAGTAAGTGACGAAGACGAAGCTGCTCATGCCTGATGAGAGGGCTTGTTTGCTGAGTATTATGAGACCCACTTGCGCACACTCCGCCATTATCATCCCCACGTATGGCGCTGCGATCTCCGCCAACGCGGCCGGCGCCGGCGCCATTCTCCACTTAGGCTTGAGAGGTTCCGGTGATGAAGTGATGATTGTTCAATTATTTACAAGCATATAATCTGATGATTGTTTTGTCCTATAATGAGCAGATGAGATTTCAGCGTCGTTGTTTAGAATCATTAATTAGATGTTTGAACGTTGATTATAACCAATGTTGATTTTATTAGGTTTGTCACGTTGAATCAAATGTTTTCTTATCAAGTATAATTTGAGGGCATCCTAATTCTGACGGATAACAAAAAGATATTGTGTAGACGTTAAACAAGTGACATAGATGCACAATTCTCCTTGAACACATGCATGTGGAGATGCTCAAAATTTTCCACTATCCTGATTGAAAGCATTTAAATAGACGATAATGATAAGAGGATCGATGACATTGACAATGTCTAAAACAAAGAATCGATAATAATGATCAGAAACAAAAGAACGATGATAATGATCAAAAGTAGAAGATCGATGACAATGACAAGAATCAGAAAATAATTCCATATATTTACTCCATATAAAACTTCCCAGTTCTCTTATGGAATCTATACACGAATATAAGAAGAAATAAAACAGTTCATTGTTATTGAATCTTAGTGTTCAAGGGTCTATGCTTTTGTTTGCCAGAAGAGGGACTTGATCAGGAGAAGGCTCAGAGTAGGAGATTCCACAATTATCATCCTTCCCTATTTCTTTGGCTTTCCCCTGCATTACCGTGTAAAAACCAGCTGCTATCGTCACGCCTCCAATAACACTGTCACAACATCGTCAATCGCATCAGTTATAGTCGGGGAAGATCAAGAGTTCAATTGAAGCCTTACAATCAGTACTGTACATACTAGCAGGCCTATAGGAATGTGCCAACTTATGTGCTACATCACTGTTTTCTACTACATCCATGTGGTAACCGGCTCATACATATTTCTCATCAATAAGCGGCCAAGAACTTGCAGGAGAGCAGGGCCTATATCAAGGTAAGAGAGAGTCCCACAAGCCGCTGCTTCTCCCAGACTCACAATGACTATTTTTCGGAGGCGGATGGAGCTTTAAGAATTTTAAGGGCTTTACATGGTTGATATGTGAAATAATCAATAATCATAGCCTATATAATTTCAGGGAAGTCAACATGTAATACCTTCCAAGATGGAGAGTGTCCCCGAGAAACACGACCCCCAAGGCCGCTGCAATTATCATCTGAAGTGGTTTGAACATGGCTACGTAGAGAGGCCCCTTCTTATGGAATGCCCAACACTGGACCATATTCACAACTCCGACTGCCATTATCGCCTGCAAATTGACAGAGTCTATCATTAGACAAGCTTTCATCCAGCTTCATCTTAACAAGACAGAACGGTCACCGTATAAAAGATCGCTAGTAACTCGATGTTGAAACTTAATTTCCAAGTGCGCGAGTCCTCAAGTGTTAGAGCAACTATTGCAGACAGAATGGTCTCGACGGAGCAGGTGATGAGCATTACCAGTAATCCTGAAGGATAGTCCCTCATAACCCATGTCTGGGGATCATGAGATCAAATTCACAAGTTAAATGCAGCATCATTGAAACAAGTTTGAACTTCTGAGTGTATGATAATTAATAATAAAATACTGCTAACCAAAGAAGAAATTTTCGCAGGATATGAACCCAGACCACTAAGATGAGGTTTATCAACGAGCTGGTGTTTCTTGTAAGCTATTGATGAATGGTTCAGGTAACTGATGGTCTTGCAGCAGAAAAGTTCTATACCTTGAGAATGCTCAGAAGGGCGATAAGAAGATAACTTAATGCCAGGAAAACCCTGCCGATCACCCAAACAGAAGCCGACGATGAGGCTTGGAGCCTGCGAGGGGACTGGGAAGGAGAATGGAGATTGATAGGCATCCCTTCAAAGAAAGTCACTACGAATGCTCCATAAATTGAAACTAATGTCCCGATCACTTTAAGCAAACTGCTCATTTCTCTCAGGTTCGCGGCTTCCATTCTGTATCAACCGGTAGATTCATGAAAGACCATAAAAGCTATGAACATTTAAAAGTTTTAAACATCCATTTTTCAAGCATAATCCACCGGGATACTGTCCAGCTATATTTCGCTGTACCATTTCGTAATACTATAGTCTACATGATCAGTATCATACCATGATATGGTATAAAAGTACAGTTTCTTGAACGCGAATGACGTCAACTTTTATGCCAGTGATCCACTACTATTGCTGACTTGCTGTGAGTTCAACTAATGAGAAGATTCAGCAACAGATAAACATGCCAACAATCCAGCAAGTTTGACCAAAGTCTACCTGAAGAGAATAGCCAGAATGAAAGTGTAAGCAGGAAAAAGATTGCCCATTGCCGATGCCAGCGTAGGAGAAGCATAGCCCACCCCGATGTACATAGATAAACCACACCCATAGCTGCAAAGTAGAAGGGATCTATCAATTCATCAACGGAATATGCAGTAAGCGAGCAACATTCATAGACCTACTAACACGAGTTTGAGCTTCATGTGGCTTAGGTTTCTCGGCGATCACGATTAATGAAAGAAAAATGAATGCAGAGAGAGCCATTCAATTTCGCACAGGGTTCATAAACTACCTCAAGCAAGTAAGAAGAAGGAGCTTCAAGAAAATCGAACAAGTGAGCCTAGGAGCCGAAAGCCTCCTGCACCATAACGACAATTCATAACTAGCATTTGAATAAGAACAAGATCCCAACTAATCAATCGAATCAAAGAACACAGCAACAAGTACTCCCTCGTGGACAGTGCCTAGGGAGAACATGATGTACATATTAGCAATCAAGATATCGGATTAAGAGATGATAATGCATCACAATGGCGATTAGAGTAAACCTGTGGAAAAGGAAGGCCCAGAAGGGGCAAGGAACAAGGACCCCAAAGCATGAGAATATACAATGAAGACAAGGTTGCTGAGATTGTCATTGTTCTTGGCTGCCTTGATCAATGTGTTGCCAACCACATCCATCAACTCCATTGTTGTCAAAATTGCTCCCATCTTCAACTCCTCCCACATCATCTCTCGCTTATTCCGAGCTCTTGATTTTGAAGATGCTCACTTTTGTGACCTGCGGATGATTAGAATTTTATCAACTTTTGATGTACCTGAGAAACTGAAAGTGATAAATGCCAAAAAGAAACACTGAACTATAGCAACCTTGATGCTCTCAAAGTTTCCTGAAGGCCTGCAAACTGGATGGCTCGAAACAAAGAGAGCTATTTAAAACGACATTACAAACGGTCAATCAATGGGATCAACTACATACAGCGGTGACTTCGCGCTTACTGATTTCTAAACCCTCGGACTTTAAGCATGCAGATGGAATCCTGAATCATCTGTGACACCAACGAACTTCATGTTCTGCTGTGATATATCCCTCAGGCATTGTGTTGCTTTGAAATCACCAAATGTTAGAGTCTAAGTTTCACATATCTGATTGATAAATATTCTCTATTCAACTTACAAGCAACATTAAAAAAAAGTGTGTCAGTTGCATTGTTGCTTAGGTATACAAGCAAAATCAAGAAATCAAAACCAACCTGGGTTGGTTTAGTGGTGTTCGACTAAACCTTCTTCCGTTGATTTCGATCAAAGTTTTACCTCCGGGGAATTAGTCGAGGTGCGTAAATAAATAAATAAATCTGTTAGTGTTTGGACCATGTCCATCAACAAGATAAAACTGCGTAAAATTTACCTGTCTTGGACCCCTTTCGAAACCAGATCATTTAGTTAGCATCTGGTAAGCAAGTAGCACCAATTCACAATTCTCCTTGGCAAGAAATGATACCATATGCTATAAAAACTTAACAAAGTTCTCTTACGAATTCTATACATGAATATGAGAGGTAATCATGCATTGCATGCTATTGCATTTTAGTGTTTAAGGGTCTATGCTCTTGTTTGCAAGAAGAGGGGCATGATCAGGAGAAGGCTCAGAATTGGAAATTTCACCATCTTTATCCTTTGCAATTTCTTTGGCTTTCCCTTGCATCACTGTGTAAAAACCAGCAGCTATCGTCACACCTCCTATGACACTGTTACAACATTTTTAAACACATCAAACAGTTGATATGCAAAATAACCTATAAACGTACCTATCTAATCTTGGACTTGAAGGGATCGACATGTAATACCTTCCAAGATGGAGAGTGTCCCCGAGAAACACGATTCCCAAGACCGCTGCAATTATCATCTGAAGAGGCTTGAACATGGCTACGTAGACAGGCCCCCTCTTATGCAATGCCCAACACTGGACTGTATTGATTACACCGACAACCATAATCGCCTGCAAATTGATGGTCTAACATTAGACAATCTTTAATCCAGCTTGATCGTATGAACCGACAAAACAGTCAGAGCAACAGACCGCATAAAAGATCGCCACTAACTCAATGTCGAAACTTAGTCTCCAAGTGCTCGGATCCTCTAGTATCAGAGCAACCGTTGCTGCCATAATGGTCTCGACCGAGCAGGTGATGAGCATGACCAGTAATGCTGAAGGGTAGTCCCTCAGAACCCATGTCTGCGGGATCATAAGACCAAATTAGTTACACTTATCATCTTTAACATTGTAAGTAGGCTCTAGCTTCTACGTGTATGATAAATCAAGTAATAATTATAGAACGAGCGCTTCAATGAAGGCAATACTCGCCACGATAAGAACACTGACCACTAAGAGGAAGTTTATCAATTTAACAACATGAATGGTGCTGGTAACTGTTGTTTTTGGAGCAGAAAAGTTTTTTACCTTGAGAACGGCGATAAAGGCGATAAAAATATAACTTAGGGCAAGGAAAAGGCCGCCGATGACCCAATTAGTAGCTGAGGATGAAGGTTGGAGCTGAGGAGGGGACTTGGAAGGAAAGTGGAGATTGATTGGCATCCCTTTGTAGAAAGTCACTATGAATGCTCCACAAATCGAAACCAAAGTGCCGATCACTTTAAGCAAACTACTCATTACTCTCAGGTCCACTGCTTCCATTCTGTATCAACCATTGGATTCATGAAAGTCAATAAAACCTCGAAGAAGTTCATCTCTGAAGTATCATTCGCCAGAATGCGGCCCAGCTAAATTTTGAAATACTATATAGTCTACATGGTCAGTAAAATACCAGTTTTTGCCGAGTGGTTTCACTAACAAGTGCTCTTAGGACAACTGACACCAAGATCCAACAACAAGCCAGCACGTCAACAATCAAGTAAAATTCGACCATAGCTTAATAAACAATTACCTGAAAATGATAGCGAGAACGAAAGTGTAAGCAGGATATAGATTTCCCATTGCCGATGCCAGCGTAGGAGAAGCATAGCCCAACCCGGCGTACATAGATAGAATACACCCATAACTGCAACGAGTCAGAAAAAATTTCTCAACATATATCAATGAAACATACAGAGGGAGCAGGGGAGGTTCTATATAACTAGCGGTCTGTCTTAGTACATTACAATACAAGTAAATTTACGGAACCAACACCATAACATTGGTAGAACAAACATTATAAATTGTGGTTGTAAGATTCTTAATTGCGACCTCATGTCACACCTATTTTGATATCATATTGAGAAATCAACTCAATCAAAATCTCAGGTCTTGCTAAAAAAGAAGAAGAAGAGTTCCTTTCAAGCATTTTCACACACTTTAAAGGAGGTGCAAGCTACAACCTTACCCCTCAATCACATGAAAAGATGAATTATATGCTACCACAAGTTTAAGCTTTATGAAGGTAAAATGAATCCACAGAAGTAATTTGATTTTTGCACAGAGATCATAAACTACCTCAAGCAAGTAAGAAGAAGCAGCTTCAAGAAAATTGAGCAAGTGAGCTTCGGAGCCGGCAACTTCCTGCAACATTTATTTTTTCACACGAGCAACAACATATCAGAGAAGGGGAAAACATGACAATACAGTGCCGACAGCCAAACAACAGCAAGAACTAGAGTTATCAATGTCTCTAAAAGGAAATCCTTAAGAATTTCTCTTCGGCATGTCAAATAGCCCGCAAACCTGACAGGCTTTTTAAACCGGCAGGCTCACCACCATAAAGCACCGGCGAGTTTTGATCCTATGATCTCTCCCTATATTTGGGATGCTTACTATGTGGGGGTGGGGGACCCCTCGAGTTATCAATGTCTAATGGAGAAATAGCCAAAAATCAAAGCCGTTGAGAAACCAATTGTACCAAAAGTTCGATCTTATACCTTACATCACACTCACACCTGTTCTGTTCTGATATTATATCATGCAATCAGATATGTAAAAAACAATAGACCTGAAGACGAAAATGAGTAATCATGGTGATTAGGGTGAACCTGTGGAAAAGAAAGGCAACAGGGGCAAGGAACAAGGATCCCAAAGCATGAGAATAAACAATGAATACAAGGTTGCTGACATTGTCCTTGTTCTGGGCTGCCTTGATCAATGTGTTGCCAACCACATCCATTAGCTCCATTGTTGTGAGAGTTGCTCCCATCTTCAACTCCTCCAACATCATCTCTCTAGTCAGAATTGCTGTTGAAGTTGATGATGCTCAAGTTCTTGGTCGTTTCAATGTATGCAGATGCAGTTTTCTTTCGTGGGAATCTTTGATGGTGCATCTGTGAGGATATGATGATTGTGGTTTTTTTAATATATTTGATGCAGTATCATCACTGTATCAGCCAAGTAGTCAATGGAACTAACAGTTGGAGGCATGATTGATCAATCCTAAAACACAGTGATCAGGGATTGATAATGTTTTTCAAATTCTAAATCCCTGGGCTTAGGCCCAACGGAACCATCAGACATTACACGGGCCTTTTATCATTTTTACTCCATGGTTTATGACGAAATCTCCATGTTAACCTCCCAGCGTCAATCACCCAACCAGGCTCATATGTGCCATTTTATTTGTTCTTTTTTAAATCCCTTCATCTCATAAAGAATTCAATATATTGATTTGGGTTGAATTTTATAGAAATGATTTATTTATCTTTTTGATTGTGTGTGGAAGGAATTATAAATGGAGACACAATTGGGATACTCTGCTGCGGCCCTCCAGCGCTGTCCAAAAATTCAACGGCCCAAATAAAATTCTATAAAAAAAATAAAAAAAATATTATTTTTAAGGTCTTATTTTAAAATTTAGGGGTTTATTTTAAAGATTTATGGGTTTATTTTTGAGGTTTAGAATTCAATTTTATAGGATTACAGTTTTATTTTTAGGGTTTAGGATTTTATTTTTGGAGGTTAAGGTTGATATTTTTGGGGTTTAGGATTTTTTTTTTGGGGTTTATGGTTTCATTTCTGGGATTTAGAGATATTTTCTTAATAGGATTTTAATTTATTTTTTTTTACAAACTTTTGAAATGAAAAAAAAAAAATCACAAACACAACAGCACAAAACAACACCAATTTCCAATCACAGACGATCCTGGTCCTTGGAGGCATGCCCTGAATTTCCGACGATGCCTCTGAATTTCCGTTTTACCCCATAAAGAAACTGTAGTACATGCCCTGAAGTATCCTGGAGGCATACTAAATTGGACGGCCTGAAAATGGAAAGAATAATTTAAAACCACACTGCAAGCAGTCTATGTCTATGTTTATCAATGGACTTGGTAAAATTAAACAGTGACGTTACACTTACAGGTTTTTGAACCTTCGGACTTTGGCATGGAGATGGAGTCCGAAACATGTGACACGAACAAACCTAGCGTCGTCGTGTGACAAATCCGTCACGCATTGTGTTGCTCCAGTATGACTTAAAGATAACGGTTAGTTCTCACTTATTTGGCTGATGAATATTCTGCATTCAACTTACAAGCAAAATTATGAGAGTCTATCCAACTGTAATGTTGCTTAGGTGTACAAGCAAGCAGGCGTTGACAAATCTGTTAATGCTGCCCCTACTTTTTTTGGATCTTGTCATCATGTTGAGAAGCTAGACACTGTATTTGTTCTTCTATATCTTAATGCAATAAATCCATCAAGCACAATGTCCGACAAGGATAAAATATACATCAAAAACACAAAATATAAATATTTTTTCATTTCAATCATCCTTTTTTAGATTTGAGTTGGAACGATTCATAAGTGAAACAAATCTTCTATTTCTCTATTTATAAGAGTCAAACTCAAAATGTTGTCCTAAATAAATCAAGTTTCCTTTCATTTAGATCAATAGGGTATTTATAACGTCCCGATTTTTTATTATTTAATAATGTTACATATGACGTTATTATCGTTGGGACCAACGTATCAGATGGGCAAAAACTTTACTTCTTGGCTTGGTCATAGGAATTAAACTTCTTGGCTTGGTCATAGGAATTAAACTAAGTTCATTTATACATCATTAGTTCAGAAACTTTTGATGCACTTAATCATAACTCAAAATATCATTTTTATAGCGAAATTTAAATCTCTTTCTAAGATCAAAACATCTTTTATAGATAAGATACATCTAGCATCAAATCTTAGGTGACACTTCTCCTTCAAGTCTTACTCTTGTAACAAAAAGAAGAAGAAAGACATAGAAAAATAATAACCATGAGCTACAGGAGCTCAATAACGTGTCAGTCCCCTTATCACGAGTTACACGAGAGAAGAAGATAATAAAAAAAAAAGAAAAATGATTACTTAGATCCTTTGTTTCAACATTCTGGAATATCATGTCAATCTGACATTCAAAATTATCATCATAAGCATACCAATGATTCATTCTAGTCACATAAGCACACTTACCATCACGTAACAACACTTGAATCCATACATCTATCGACATTCCAGACATTATCGATGTAATTTACTACCGTATACCCTTTATGGTAATGACAGTTATGACCTTCATATCAAATAAACTGAGACAATGACAGATCCCCAGTTCAAGTTTCACGTACTGCTGCACTCAACAGTCCACTCAAGACTTTGATATACTTATCATCATGTCAATCACACAGAAACGACAGACAATAGATACCCTCAATGTTATAATTGTGTTCTTTGCAAGACTTATTCAATTTCATAGATAAACAATATGCAACTTTAGTAAAAGGGACATCCGCGATAGGGGATCAGCCAAACCGGAACTCAGAATCTCCTGTAGTGAAATGTCCTCATACCAAAAGGTCAACGAAAAAATATCATTATCAAAGCATTGTATAACACATGCGACAAACACAATGTTCTTTGTGTTTTATATCACGGAGTTATGTCATCAATTATGAATTTACACTCTTTTCACACATTCACCCTTATTATATAAGCAAATAAGGCATAACACACAACATACAATAACACTCCACGACTCTCAGTATTTAGCACATATATTTAACACACCATGTGAAGATTCAACATATATTAAAATCGAAATTTATCATAGAGGTTATGATTTTCATAAAATTTTTAAACAACATGATCACCTTCTCTTATTAATGATGAAAGATCCTCGTCGTCTTATAACCCTAATTTCTCCTCAAACTCTCATTCTTCTTTTCTCTAACTTATCTTTTCTCTTGCATGACAAGAAATATTTTTATATTTGTAAGAACTTTTTCAAGAAGAAGAGAGCTTGTATTTATAAAAAAAATTAAATCAATTAAAATAATTTTAGTGGATAATTAGTTGATAAATAATTTAATTTAGATGGAGTAGAAATGGATATAAAGAATAATAAATGCCAAAATTAGATTTAGGTCATTTTCGTATAAATACGATATTTTCATATTAAGATCGTATTTTTTCGTATTTGCATATTATGATTATATTTTATTCATATTTTATATTTTTTTCTTATTATATCGTCAAACAAGTCTTTTAACCCCGTAAAATAAATTATAACATATAATTATGTACTATTTATATTAATTATCGTGAAATTAAATTTTACAGAATTTTTTGGGTCCTTATCATTCTTTTGTCATGATTTTGACGAACGAATTTTATAACAACGTTGTATAAATTACGACGTTCAGTAATATATTATTTTCGTTATTTTTTGAGAAAATAAATTATCTTAAATTTTTTGAATGTTTACAGTACTAATTATAACACCTTTTCTATACTTACACGAGATATTTACGGTCTACACGCTATTTTACTCTGGTGACTAAGGATCCAAGCTTTTGTTCACAAGAAGGGGGACTTTATCTAGAGAAGGTTCAGGCTTGGACGTTCCACCATCTATATGCCTCTCTGCTTCTTTGATTTTCCCTTTCATCACCGTGTAAAAACCTATAGCAACCGTCGTGCCTCCAATAATACTGTCACAGCATCGCAAATCACATACAAAATAGTAAGTTTTCCTGATACATCCACGACCTCAGAAAATATCCAACACATTAGAAACTGATCTCAAACCTGACATCGCTCCTACAAGTGATTGATGCAAATGATCCAAAGGTAATTAGTGATGTGGAATAACCTATCTTGAGGCCTATTTTGATATAAGAGAATGTCGAAATGTTGTACCTTCCAAGATGGAGAGTGTCCCCAAGAAACCCGACGCCCAAGAAAATTGCAATGATCATCTGAAGAGGCTTGAACATGGCTACATACACAGGTCCCTTCTTGCGGTACGCCCAACAATGGACACCGCTCACAACACCGACTACCAGAATCGCCTGCAAATCAATGGTAAAAAAAAAAATGAGAGAAAGGTAGAACATCATGAAACTGCTTCGATTCAACCTGATCTTAGAGACAGCATCATGACTAGCTCATTGAGTGAAGCGGTTACCGAGTATAAGATGGCCCATAACTCAATGTCGAAACCTAATCTCCAAGTGCTCGAGTCCTCAAGAATCAGAGCTACAATTGTTGACAGGATGGCCTCGATGATGCAGCTGATGAGCGTTACAAGTGTATACGAAGGATAGTCCCTCATAACCCATGTCTGCAGATCACTAGACCGAATTCACAAGTTAACTTTAGCATTCCCAATGTTCACTTTGAACTTTGAAGCAAGTCCTAAGATATCTAATAATGATAAGAAAAAGTACAGATGTCTGCTGCAAAATGAAGACAAATATTTAACAAGCTCAGGACCTTGACCACTATCAGACCCTTGACACTCGAACCAGAGTTATCACCAAAGTAGATTTCTCGGAAGCTCTTGATGAAAGGTGCAGGCAACTAATAATAATAGAGAAGAAAAAGTTCTTTACCATGGTAATGATTTCAAGGGAATGAAAAAGATAACTTGATGCGAGGAAAAGGCCCCCGATGACCCAATTAGCAGTAGCCAGCGATGAGGCTTGAAACCAGTGAGGGGACTCGGAAGGAATATAAACATAAATCGACACACCCTTGTAGAATGTTACTATAAATGCTCCACAAATCGAAACTATTGTCCCAATCACTTTAAGCAAACTGCTCTGCGCTTTCAGGTCCAGGGCTTCCATCCTGCATCCAGGAAAGGAATCATGAAAAACTACACATTTTGAAGTAACATTCACCACATCGTCAAGTTTTTTAGGCTCAATGAAAATAACAGGTGCAACAATATGACTCCCAGGAGGTCACTCATTTTAACACTACCCACTCCAAGCTCGCCAAGTTTTGATAATATTCGACGGTTTATTGTCAGTATGGTCGCACCCTATCATGAACCATAACCATATCTCATTGTAAGCAGTGAGCTAAATCGGGCACATGTGCAAACAAATAATCACATCAACAACGATGCAAAGGTCTGCAACAGTTTGAGAAAACTTTACCTGAAGAAGACAGCTAGAATGAAAATGTAAGCTGGGGATACATTGCTCAATGCCGATGCCAACGTAGGCGAGGCATAGCCCAACCCTATGTACAAAGATAAAGAGAACACATAGCTGCAAACAGAGTCAGAAGTTAAGAATTGCTCAACTGAATACAATGGAAGGTTACAAACGAAGGAGAAAAGAACGAAAGATAACAAAACAATGGTCAAATCCTCCAGTAGAGTAATCAGACAATGATTTGTTATTAAGGAAAAAAAGAGGCTGCAGTTGTAGTTGATACAGCCAAGTTGGTTGTCACTGGAGAATCTAATTGTTTGATTATTTTTAAATTAATTTGATTTAAAATTTTTGAATTTTAAATTTAAAAGAATAACAGTTAAATTTGATATATACGACGACGGCAGCCAACCTAAACTGTAGTAACTGCAGCACCAACATTCCCGAATATTAACCTAAGCTGTAGTAACTGCAGCACCAACATTCCCGAATATTAAGGTGTGACCGTCCAAACTATTAACTACACAAAATATTACCGGATTAACTTTACGGCGTGGATTAGTCCACAAAACAAACTTACAGGGAGTTGTGACAGTGGAGAGACTATGAGCTACCTGAAGCAAGTAAAAAGCAAGATCTTCAAGAGAATCACACGAGTGAGTTTAGGAGCAGGCAGTTTCCTACACCATGATCATCCAGACAAGAGAGAATTAAACAATCAAATTAATACTACTACATAAATATACATAATTAAGAATAACAGGAGGCGATTCGAGCATGAGAATTGAGATTAAAAGATGAATAGTGTATTGAAAATGAAGTAATTAGGCAGAACCTGTGGAAAAGGAAGGCAGCTGGGGCGAGGAACAAGGATCCAAAAACATGCGAATAAACAAGGAAGACAAGGTTGCTGACATTGCCTCTGCTCTTGGCTGCTTTGATCAAGGTGTTTCCACCCACAACTATCACCTCCAATGTTATCAGAATTGCTCCCATCTTCAGCTCTTCCAACATCATCTTTCCTTTCTCTGTCTCTGATGATCCTCTTGATTTCGAAGATGCTCAGATTTGTGCTCTGCAGATAATTACTGGCTTCATGATTTATGGGGCGGCTGAGATTATGACAGTAATAATTAAGACATGCCCAATGAACTAGATTCTCTCTTTTGCTTCAAATTTATGCTCCTTTTTCTTCTCAAAAACAAAAAAGAAAAGAAAAGTTCGCCCCTTTTTTTCCCATAGTCCTCCAAAGCAAACCAAATCACATAGCATAAAAAAAACAAAAAAAAAAAAAAACAAACAAAAACCTTGAACTGACAGCGCAAACAGTAATCTAAAAGACACCCCCCCCCCCCTTCTTCATATAAGCACCTGAGATCATATGAATTCACAACATTTAAAATAAATATTATTCAAATTATATAATATTTATAAAATAGTGATTTCTGTGAGTCAATTTATTAAAAATAACGTTTTAGATACAAAATTATGAAAATTTTCTTAGTTGAAATAATAATCTAAACACTGCTAACATAATTTTCCTTTTGTCTCATTGGTCGCTTCTCTTTCTATTCATATCATTGAGCGTAGTGATATGATCAACATATAATTGATTTAAAAATGAATGAATTGAATGATAAATGTGCTACGAACGAGTCTGTAATAACGCAACGATTTTGACTCTCCAAAATTCAAAATTGTTTGTGCCATCGAATTTTTCCACATCAAACTTCATAAATTTTTCCAAAAACACTGTTCCTGCCGGAACACTGTTCACCGGAACACTGTGTAAATAGTAACTATGTCCGTACCTATTTACGATACTGTTCACGACACTGTGCAGCACTGTTTACCGAGAGAAAAATTAATTTTTTGGAAAAAATACACGAAAACTGACCCGTAAAAAATATAAGTTAAATCCTAAACTTAACAACGTTCGTTCCTAAGCCTACGTGGGCGAATCCGCTGTAAGAAATAAGGATTGAAACGTTCCAAGCTTTGATACCAGTTTATTACGAACGAGTCTATTAATTATAAACACAAACAATAACAAGTGCGCAAAAATAAATGAGACAAAGATTTTTTTTACGTGGAAACCCTTACGGAAAAAAACCACGGGCGGTCGCCGACGACGAAAAATCCACTAACCAAAATGAGAAAATACAAAAGAGACTACACTCAAAATATTGAGAATCTCACAATAAGGGAAAGAGATAATAATCTCTAAAACAAATCCTTTAAATCCTCATTTTTGTGTGTATATGTGAATAGTATTTCTTTTTATCCTCTTCTTCCTTTATCTCCTTTCTTTTCCACTCAAAACCTCTACTTTCCTAATTCTCCTTGACTCTCTGATCTTCCCCGTGCTCCTCTCTCTTCTACCTCTTCCTCTTCTTATACTAAGAATAAACACGGATGAGCCACGAATAGATTATGCGGAGAAAGCCACGCGGAGAAGACGCGGACGCGCTCAAGGTCCACGCGGTTTGATTTCGAGGCACCACCGTCAACAAAATGAATATTATTTGAATGACCAGGTCATCAAGGAAGTTGAAGAAGATAACAAAGATTTGAGAAACGGGGGCAATTCAAGAAGATAATGAGAAGAGAGTAGAATTTGATGCAAAATGATTGCCCCCGTTTTTCAAGAAGTAAAATGATTAAAGTGTTATGTAGACATAAGGATTATACAAAGAAAAACAGAAAACAAAAAATGTTCAAGTTAACGTATGGACTGGCGGCAAGTGCTATTATGCAAAATTCTTAATGTTTTAATTGGTGTTTTAATAAATATTTTTTTCGTTTCATATTATAGATAACATGTTAATCCGACAGACGAATTTATATGTATGTTAAACTTTCATGAATTTTGGTGAAAAAAATATTTTTTAAGTAATACTGAGATTTATTATAATAATTATAAAAGAAGATAATGAAGTGTATTATAATAGATTATGATTGTTTTGTTGCATCTTCTTTTTAGGTGAAAAGATTACTAAAATGAGATATGTTACTTATATTTTGTAACGGTCTAATAAAACAAATATCACCTATAATATGGATTGGGCCAAAGAAAATATCAAAATTTGAGATGAGTTTTTATAAATTTACAAAATTTCACCTATTTATATATAAATCCCTTTCTTTAAAAATATTGAGATAAGGTAACACAAATCATTTCCGACACCAACAAAAACGTCGTTTTTCTGACACCATGAAATCAACCAGGAACTGTAGTTCTCTAGTACTACCATAAGTCGTTGGTTGCAAGAATCTAATCAACTTGCAAGCAATAACGTTCAAGGAATTCAATCAATATAACAGTCTTCTTGTCCTACAAGCGATGTGGGAATTGACGTGTTGGACCCACTTTTTTTTGGACCTTGTTACATTAAGTTCAGAATCTAGTTAATTGCTTTTCTTTGATGTACAACCTAGGAAGATAGTATTTGCTTTCCTTTGATGTACAAGTTTGCTAGATATTTGCATTTGCTTGATGCATGCAAGCATTTGCTTTTGATGCACATAACTTAGATGGAAGTCAATTCCCATGAAAGTGCCATTGCCATGCAAATCCAGGAGCTATAGAATTTGGGCTTGGTCTAGTTGACTCCAACTTGGCCCAAGCCCAAGCCAAGTTGGGTTCCTTAAACTACCAAAGATGTTCAGTGAGGTTGATCTCAGCGCAACTGGCCCAATAGGAGGTGGACTAGTTGGGCTGTTGTCCAAGCTATAAATTTGGGCCTGTGGAACATCATTTCGTTTTTTCGTTCTATTTTTCTGTTCTAGACTTCTAATTTTGCTGTTGTAAACAAAACTTGGCAGTCAAGAGTACGAACCTTCAGATGGAAGTAGTGGCAACATGTCTCTCTGATGAACTTATGCACCAACCAGTTGTGTTCGTCGATTCCCTGTGATCGAGAAAAACCAACTTTTTTAAACAACTGAAGCGAAGAAGGAAGGAAAAACAGCTATGTAACATCAAAATGTGGTAGCTAAAGCCTGAAGGTTTGCATCGAAAATTACAGATTCGAAGAGATGGACTCTCATGGCTAGAACTGATCTGTCCAATATTTGGCCTAAAACTCATTCACAAAAAAGCAGTTACCAGTAGTCCAATGGAGGATAACAAGGGATTCTGCAACACTGGAAACAATACTAGAGTTCTGATCAACACGAAAGAGGAACCTTGGAGTTCGAATCGAGCTTTTAACTACCATTCAGAACACTTTTTTATGCATTTTTTTTACGGCCATTCATGTCGACTGTGTTAACAGTGCACACTAAAGAAATGAGATTGTCGTTCCATGGAGCACAAATATGAAAAAGAAGTTCAATACTTCAATATGAGATCCAGCACAGGACAATGATCAGAAGACATTGAAAAAATTTGAGTACCCTTGAATTGGCTCCCAGTGACCCAAAAAAAAGGAACTCCAACTAACCAGAGCCAGCAGCATCATGCAATAATCTCAATCTCAAACAAGGGGATAAAGTTGACAGCAAGCGTAAAGAGAGACAACCTCCAACAAAGAAAAGTCACTTTTGTCCTTGGAGATTAGATCTGCAGGATCCATGATCCATTCTCATAGTAGATAACATGATTGATGTCTTTTTACGCTTCATGGGGACAGATTTCGGCACAACACTACAGGTCTTTTTTTTTTCTTTTTTTTTTTTGGACGAAACTACAGGTCTTTGTCATGCTCCAAACAGGCTAGATTGATGTCTATGGATCGAAATAGTTTGTTATGTTCGAGTTACCGACCATACAGGTTATTGGGATGAGAAAATGCTAATCATAGGGGTATCATACAAGCATAATCAGTGGTTGTTTATAGTCAATTGTCTACAATGTGGGATTGGAGAAGGCCGAGGATGGAGTTATGACGCGTTAATCTAACATAAGAGCCTCTATGCATATTAGTTCGATCATAGAACACCCAACTTCTCGATAACCTGAATCTTGACAGCACAAGTTATCGCCGTAAGCAATGTTATTGTATATCATACCTGTATTTCTGCAGAGTCCCACCTTGTTCTAAAGTCGATATCTGCCATTGAGGCTGACATGTGCAATTGTGCTCTCGATCGATCAAACCATGGGCTCTTACCACTAGTCACGACTTTGCCAAAAAGAAGAAGAAAATATTTGAATCATGTCATTCGCACACAGATAACACTCTAGCATGAATATGACGAATCGCTTCATTTGTCGGACCAAACGTATATGTTTTTCCTCTTTGTTTATCTCATAAAACTTGGAACCAACTCATGCTTGAACAAATAATAAATAACCATTGACGATAAAAGCATGGACTACGTCATTTGCGCCTAATATTCAAACGATAACGTTAAAATAACAAGTGAAGTTTTTATATGAGACTAGACCAGAACCAAAAACGGCTCAGATGACTGATAGTTCATGGCGGGGAAGCAAGACGTACACTACAAAAATTTTGTGTTTTAGCGACGGAATTTTTCCGTCGCTAAAATGAAAATATTCGTCACTAATGTATTTTAGCGACGGACACAGTCCGTCGGTAACAACCTCGTCGCTAAATACATAATTTCGCGACGGATC
>JAOVYX010020157.1:0-17441 GCA_035668315.1 Drosera spatulata
AGAGCTTCATCAACCTGTGCACGGATGTCCGCGGCTGCTTTGTGACAATAACAGCGCTGTATTTCTAAGTCAAAATCTGGTTGCTCACAAACGCGCCAAACACATTGACATTGATTACCATTTCGTTCGTGAGCTAGTCTCCTCTGCCAAACTCTCTACTAGTTTCATTGCATCTCACTCTCAAATTGCGGACATCTTCACCAAAAGTCTTCCGCGCCCGCTTTTTGAATTTTTTCGATCCAAGCTTCGAGTCGTTTCACGCCCGACGTCTTGCTTGAGGGGGGTGATAGCGCATAATTAACTAATAGCATATTATTAGCTCTTTATTTATTTTGGTTTATTTTCCTTAATTGCCGGATATTAGTTAGTTCCTTTCTTATGACTCTCATTGTATTTTCTATATATTCAAGTGAGTAATATACGATGAGGTTTCAACGCAAAACCCCAAGGGATCTTACATCTTCGATCCTTAGTGTCTCCCTAGACAACTCATTGATTGGCCTATGCACCACATCGAACCTTAGCTCCACGCCGGCCTGACTAGCCATTTTTGAAAGCTTGTCCCCTGCCTCGGCCTCACTGCTGGTGCTAAAGCCCGTGTTCACCGATGTGATCCTAAGGGTCACCAAAGACGAGTGACGGTCTTTTATGGTATGCAATAGATTCATGTACCAAGCGCCATCGCCAATGTTGAAATCAATGACATGTATAGTCTTCCCCTCATCAACCTCAATCGTTTCCATGATCGTTTGATTCGCCGCCATCATTCCGAGTCTGAAACATGGACAATGATCATACAACGTATGCACACACTTCACATGTTCTCTATCCATCAGTTCCATCGCCGGCGAGGGACCATTTCGGCCCCAAATCGAGTCTCCGGCAAGCGATCTGACCCATCGGGTCAATCCCAATTATTTCACTCAAACCACCCCGCTGTTTTTGTTGTTGGTGGTGGTGCTGGTGAATCATATTACTATTTTGATCATAGTGCGATCTGTGGAGTCCGATGCCAGCGCCGCCCGTGACGGTGGTGTGGCTGCGGGGGATGCCGGGGAAGCCGGCGACATTGATCGACGAGTGTGTGAGGTGTGGGTTTAGGGTGATAATGTGATGGTGGAATGGATTGATCAGAGAGTGGGAGTAGAAGCCCAGAGAGGGGTTTTGTTTGTGACTTGTGAGTATGATGAATGGAGAACGAGGTTTTTTTTGTTTCCATAATTGTAATGGAGAAAGTGGGAGCGCTCAAGTGTGGAAGGAGAAAGCGGTTTCCTTATTGTATATGTTCCCCCTATTTCCTCACATTATAACAGCACTTGATATTACCATATCGTTTGCACAAAACCATCGAGTTCTCGTGTTGTTAAAGTAAAGCATGTACAATGAATGATATATACAATATTTAACAAAAACAATTTAGGACAATGTTATCATTATGTGTTGTTAAGGATTAATGAATGATGGAGATTAAATGATTACACAATTTAAAAAACAAAAACAATTTAAAAAAAATCTTCACTGTTGAGTGTGTCTTAACAACATACAATTTATATGTTCCTAACAACAAACTTCATTTTTCGAACAATTTATAATTTAAAAATAAATAGTATGATTTTATTATAATTTATCTATGTGACATCAGTGTAATCATGTTATATTGTAACAATGTCATTTTATGGATATGGTTTATTGAATTTATGATTTTTTTTCTTCATGTGTTGGATGGACCTGAATTCCCCGCTATGGGACTTTGGTGTTATCCATTTCTAAAAATAAAAAAGGGCCCGTTCTGATATGTATTTAGAAGATTTTTTATATCCTTTCGAACAGGTTTTCACAGGGATCAAGATGGGAGAGGAGGGTATGAAGATAACTAAATGTTATGTGACAATCCGCCCTTTGCTCTCGATCTTATTTTTAGTTCTGAATGCAGGGAGGTATATTTATTTTTATACATTTCTCCTTACTTTTTGATTCGTTTTCTCTTTTCTTCAATGAATGGAAGACCTTTCTTCGTATGATACCTATAATCGAGTTATTCCTACTCTTTCTTTACTGAAGAAAGTCATAAGCGTGGACATGCAACCTATGTGGTTAAGCATAACGGTAGCGTTCCGTTTCTTCTAAACTAGGATCAAAGTATGATTTGGACTATGATTGAGCGTCGGTCTCATCGATGGAAAGTAGGATGCAAGTTGGTCATGGAGGGCACCCCTATTGATCCTCGTCATTTCTATCATTTATGGATCGTTGGATGGAGATCCAATGGTTAAAAAAAATATAAAAAAAAGAAGAAACATAGAAGAAAAAAAATCTCCCCAATGCTGTACAAAGCACTCCAGAGGATCATGCCTAGGCTTGGATTTGCTGAAATTTATTGTGTTAAAAAATGACAATGCTAATGTCAAATTTAGCACATAATTTGATAAAGGTAAAATTTATTGGGTGAATTACCTAAATATATAAAAAATATAAAAATATACCAAAAATATACATAAGGATTCAAAATTTCAAAAACATATCATTCATCCATGTCATTTAATTCTCTAATCCTATTCTCATTCCACCCTAACCCCTACCATCACCCAACCGTCGTCGTAATTTTTGTCGGAATCCGACCATGAACAAATGAAATAGAGCACATGTATAAATAAAATAGAGCGTATGAACAAATAAAATAGGGTGTATGAATAAAAAATAAAACATATTAATATGAGATTATGCATCATCAAATCTCGACATTAGCCCAAAAACAAAATAGAACGCATAAAAAAATAAAATAGAACTTATGTATAAAAATGAAACATATACCTAATTTTAAAATCCTAATAACCACTAGTAAAATCTCTCGCATGGAGATATTCCAACAAGAAGTAACATTACACACACAATTAGCTTACAAATTCAATCCCAAAAAAAAAAAAAAAAAAAAACTAACAAGAAGCATGAATCCGAAATTCACCTGATTTGGCAACCTTAGAGGGAGGAAGAGATCCATCGAGTTTGTCGATTCGAAACGTGATCGGCATGCAAGCAAACAAATCAGTCTGCACTCTCTAGTTACACACGAAAGAATGTTAAGTGCATTAACGTCATATCCATTGGTCCAGAAAACTCCAACAATATTCACATTTTGTGAATAACTACTCAACGGCTAACTGCAAAACTCAAGTACTCAACACAGCGGCATAATATCAACTCAAGTACAGACCATATAAAATGCACCAGCCAAATCACATCACAACTCTACCCAGATGAACACTCACTCATAAAAGGTTTGATTTGATGTTGTAGGACAGAAAGAATTGAAACTCGTTGCTGCTCATCTAGCTGAGATCAATCATTGGATTCGAAGTAGCGATTGACCAATTAGGATTTTTTGATGACGTTCATGGTCGAAATCGAATTGGTGACGAGTATTGACCCGGAACCAACGTCGACAGAGGTGAGGTGGAGAACACGTCGACAATGACGACAACAGTGGAGGTGAGGAATGTAGCGAGGTAGGGAGGATTGAGGAGGAGGATGGAGAGAGAAAAATTGAAATAAATTGTATGTTTATGAAATTTCTTTTTTCATGTGTATTATTTATGAATATTTTTGAATTTTTATATGTTTAGATCATTTGTTGAAATTTGTTTAATGAATTGCATGTCTATTGGAATAATCATTCATGAAACACTAATTATATTTTAACAAAGTTAGCCTATATTAGCAAGTTTATTGGACTTACTTTTAGTTTGCATTGCACAAAATGCCACAAATCGTGCTAATCTTTTTGCCAAAATTTCATGATTCACCAAAAATAAAAAGTAAAAAAAATTCTCTTACCATCAGACAAATTACACAAAAGTAACTAAATAAAATTTTACTTACGTTTTAGTATCCATTAGAATTTTTACTGTAAATATTAACTGTATGAACTATATATCATATATGTCTGAACTGTAATTTTTTGTACATAAACCATCGAAATTGAAATGGGTATCAAAATACAAAAAAAAATTTACATTGGGTACCAAAAAATAATTGCCCCACTATCGTCCCATATTAATCGTAATATTTTTTTATTTGATCAGTCTAAAAAATACGAACTTTCTATATATGATGATCTTTTAATATAAAAAAATAAATCAATTTTATTTGTTATATTACATCACTAACTCTTTTTATTACAGTAAATTTTAATATCACGAAAAAAAATTACTTTTTTATTAAAATCAATACGAATTCTACAATCATATAAATTTTGGTATCGAATGGAGGAGTACATGAGAAACATGTTATTTACAATAATACAGAAGATTGCACTAGGGAAAAAAAAAAAAAAAAACGCTAACACCTTGATGGGTCCCAACACCTCGTGGAACTAGAGTGCTTTGGCACTGAATACTTTGATGGGCAATAATTGGATGATTGCGATCCTAAGTATAATTATGAAATTCATTATCGATATCACATGAAATTAGACAATGACACAATGACTTAATCCCATTTATAATGCGATTAGACATGCCAACATCTTTGTAGTGAAAATAGCAATTATTCCTACTAGCATTTTTTCAAAAACAAAATTGTGTAACAGAATGCTTACAAGCTGAGGGGTTCTTATGTAGTAAAGGAATATTTGGTTTGGGCCTGAACTGGGCCTTGCAAGTCCTAGTTATGAAAGATGGGTTTGGGCCAGAACGGGGCCTCTACCAAGTTGCATGCCTCACAGGCTGGGGTATTTAAGGCCCATTGGGCTCTTCTCTATTTTTCCTTTTTGCAAACATTGACTTCCCTTCTACTCGTCGGCTTGCTGGCCCATTAGGGTAACGATAGTTTGCAGGTTTTTTCCAAGTAAAATCTAAATAATATGATAAATTAGTTGACAATTCCTTCTATATATTTTCTTAACATGAATGAGGATTTTTTCTATTTTATCAGAATTTACAAAATTGAGTCGACACCTATACTATTTGATATATGATCTTCCTTATATCGAAAGGCTTTTCCAAACAATCTTTTCTTGATCTGATATATCACAAAATTCTCTCTCAGAAAACCAGCAGCTCCCTGCTTAACGAGAAAGCACATCTTCAATGGCAAAGGCGGCAGCTGGCAACGAGGCCTCACCGTCTCCAGGGCGTCAGATGTGGGTGATGTTGCCACCGGAGCCAAACCAGCTCACCGCCACCCGCCCTCTCCGTCGTTTCTACAACCTCGAGACGGGGGACCATACACTGGTTCCTGGTCCCTTGCACAGCCATACAAGCTGATATCAGCCGATACTTGTCATCGCAAGGATGGCTTCTTACTGTCTCCAGGAGGCGAATTCTATGCTGTGCATCGTCGTGGCCATATATATGCTTTTGGATTTGATCCTGATCGGCCTGAGGTAGGGAGGGCACGAAAAGTGGCGGCTGCATCAGAGTCTGAGTACTTTCCTAGTAATCGCATTATGGCACCTTATTTAGTTGTCTCTCGAGGGAAGTTGTCGGTCGTCTTAAGACTGCACTCGTGGGTGTGGAATGGAGAAGAACATCAAGGAGAAGGTGTTAGGGAGGGTGGAGGCAAAGTTGGAAGAGAAGATGACAATGGAGATGATGAGCAAGATAATGGTGAAGAACAATGTGGTAAAGGGGATGTCAAAGAAGATCAGGAAAAACTCTCTGTGTTAAGACAAACAACATCTCCTCCACCTCCGATCCTATCCATGATGGAATCGTGCATGACAAAATTATCCAAGTTGTTAAATCTCAAAGAAGATCTCAAAGTTCATGACGAAGATGAAGGCGAGGAAGAAGATGTTGAGGAAGATGGCGATGAAGAGGTTGATCTTGACGAAACTGACCATGACGAGGAAGATGATGAAGAAGGTGGTGAGGAAGATGACGAAATAGAAACTCGCGATACGAATGAGTTCGTGGTACTACGATTAAACGACGTGAACAATGCGAACGAATGTTGGGAGTTGGTGGAGGACTTGGGCGAGGAATCGTTGTTCTTGGGGGACAACCAGTCAATCTGCATCAAGGCTTTCGATGCAAGGCCTGATCACATCTATTTCTCCGATGATTGGTGCAACATTTGGGGAGATCGAGGTTACGGGAAGGATATGGGCGTTTATAACGTTAAAGATAAGACCGTAGAACCTTATTATGAAAGGAATGACTCTTTTATAAGCTTCGATGGTCCATTGTGGATAGAATCTCGTGACTAACTGATGTTTGTTCCTATTACTATTACTTGATCAGTTTATCTTTCCTGATGTTATTTTAATGTATTGAGTTTCCTAGTCTATCTTGCAATGAGCTACTCCTTGATTACGTCATTATGTGTTTATGATCCCCTTGCTTCCTACGTGTAGTTACTGAATCAGTGATGCAGCTTAGTCGTTTCAATGGAGACTTTTGGAGCCGGCTAGACCATTTTGATTTAACCTGCCTTTTTATGTTGGTATACGACCTTGCTTGTGTGTATCTATTAATTTATCCGAAAACAAACTATACAAATAATGTAGTTTTAAGTTATCCAAAAAAAAGAAAAAAGAAAAAAAGCGGAGACGATTCTTGGACCAAGATAATCGATGGGGATCCTTTTGATACTGAATTGAGGTGTTTTGCTGACGTTGGGTATTACAGAGGTAAATTCTATGCGGGGTGCTTTTTGATGGCCCAATTTGGGCTGTTGGGTTTGATCCTGATCGCCCAGAGGTGGGGAGGGCACACTATTTGCTATTTGGATGTCTCTCGGGGGAAGTTATTGGTCTGTCTTTCGAATTAGGATGGAATTTCTCATTGATAAATTTCTTAGGGTATTGGAGGAGATCAAAGATCATCTCGAGGCGTATGAGGAACATTATGCTGGGGGAGGATGAAGACAAGGAAGAAGATGTAGGGGAAAACGATGAGGACGACGAAGATGATGAAGAGGCTGATCCTGACAAAGAAGATCATGACGAAGATGACGAAATAGGATCTCGCTATACGAATGAGTTTGTTATACTACGATTAAACGACGAGGACAATGAGAATGAACGTTGGGAGTTGGTGATGGACCTGGGCGAGGAGTCGTTCTTTTTAGGTGACAACCTCTCGATCTGTATCAAGGCGTCCGAGTATCCAGGATGCAAGGCCAATCACATCTATTTCACCGATGATTGTAGCGACCTATAGGGAGACCGAGGTGCCGGCAAGGATATGGGCGTTTATAACGTTAGATAAAAGACTATAGAACCCTGTTATGAAGGGAATGGCCCTCTTTGTTGGTCCTTATGGGTCAATCTTGTGACTAACAGATTTTTTTGTTAGGAAAGTTTTGATGAGCTCTTGATGTTGCAGAGATTCATATTCAGGTTGCTGAAGCTTCACTTTGATCTTGCAATTTCAAAGTAAAAAAACAGCCTATATCGTTTCTTTCAGGCTGAGAAATCTAGAAAACTAGTTCAAGGGAACAACATGTACTGAAGATTTGTCACGGAATTATTAATGTTGCGATGCTGTTTCTCCACCGTGCAAAGTGCAATTTCTATGAAACTAAAGTCTCACAGATTCTCATGACCAAAACAAAAAAAAACTAAAAAAAAACTGACAGATTCCATTAGTGTACCAGAAGTCGGAACATAATGTGTTTATGATCTGCTTGCTTGCAACATGTTACAGAATCAGTAATTCAGCTTGAAATTAAACTTTCCTTATTAAGAGAAACGATACATAGAATTGTTGAACAATGGTCAACTGTTTCGTGTGTATAACTCTTTTTGAGGACTATCGATGATGTCGAGGGGTTTTTTCCAACCATTTTCTAATGACATGGGTTCTACCAATTTGCGGGTTTTAGCTCAGAAATGCAAATGACATCATGTGCCCTTATCATGACATAAGTTCGTTCCCTACTATTACTGGTTTTTGGTGCTGTAATTGGCTGATGAATGGGGGCTTTTGGAGCCGAGCTCGTTCCTTTATTTCAATCCGCCTTTTTATGTGAGTTATCAGGATTCGGTATTCAATTTCCAGGTGCAAGTTGTGCTCCGCTTATCCCATTTCATTGAAGCTACAGCGATGAGCATGATCATTTTTTTTCTTATATGCTTCATTATCCAGATCCAAGCTAACGCTACTGGTAGTGTCTAATCCTCTACATAGTTATTCAGCCAGTTCTGTATTCACAGCTACAATCAAAGTCATTGTGACTAGATGCAGCGTCGTCTACACGATGGATGTAGCTGTCATGGTGATGTGCGAGAAGGAGAAACAGGTCTTGTGCCCGAAATCTCTTTCGCGACAAGATCTCTTGCCCTGTTGATAGTCATGAAGCAAAGATACAGATGCTCTTCAAGTTCATCAAGTTGCTCCCTGAAGCTGGAGTCAGTTTTCTTCAATTGGCAAGCGATTTCTCCGCTAACTTGAATCTGATCCTTTCCTTTCAGCTCTATCCAAAAGCCTACCATGGATTGGATATGGTCCAGCTCGTCCTGCAGCCGAGTCACGAGCCTGCTTATGGTGTCGAAATCCCTGTTCAGTATATATGTACCCTTAGCAGCAGCATCCAGCTGAGCCAATGCTGAAGTCAACCTCTTGCTCGAACGTAGATCAAGAGAAGCCACCATGAACCCTGGCAAGGCGACAGCAACGGCTAAGGCATGTGACACGACTATTATAGTGATAGAAGCTGTCAGAACCACTAGGCATATGGCCGAACCACATTTCACGTTCTTTAGAACTTGAAGCTTTGCCTGAGCCTTGCCGCGACCTGTCTCCAACTGGTGAAGCATCTTCAAGCAGTTCGCTTGCACGGCTCTGAACCGAGCAAGTGATGGAGACGATGGGACGAACGGGTTAATGAATTTCGTAAACTTGGATATCCTGCTGGAGCTTAAAATTGTTTGGCTACAAGCAGAGTCTTCCATGATCTGAATGGACTGTAGGGACATCTTGACGGGCTTGTAACTTGATCGTGTTTCTTTAATATCCTTCAGCAATGTGCCGCATAACAAAGAGGCATTTGCAGTTTCTGAGAAATACTCCGTGAGGAGAGCCCGATTATCAGATCTTATTTGCGTTACAGCGAGCAATCTGGTCACAGTTGGTTGATCAGGATCCAAGAGATACTCAGCAAAGAGCCGATAAGATGGCAACCTGGCCGCTGACTTGGAGTCCATGGACCTTCGAGTGGCAGGATCATTATTGGTCAGCTCCAGGACACGCGCCCAGAAGTGATAGTATGATTCGGTCCGAAATGTATTGGCATATTCTTCTCTGACATCTACGTCAGGCTGCACTTGTGGCGTCCGAGGAGGCCTTGCAACTGTGTTTGATCAAAGATGCATACATTTTGGGTACATGTTTCAAAAGGATAGTAATACTGTAAGCCTGTAATGGTATAACACCAAAATCGTAGTCCATATATGGAGGATAACAGTTATTGATTCTCATCCAATGAAACCAATTGTTAGAACTTCTTTTTGGAGTAGAATCATGCTTGCAATTTTATCTCACTCAACCAACATGAAGTTATAACTTACAAGAATGCATGGATCCATTTATAACTATTTATATGTTAAACAAATGAAGCCTGTCTTCAGATGATAATGGTGAATTGTAGATATAGACGATAATTCTTGAATATATGAAAAAACAAAAACAAGTAGGCATATGTTTTCTTAAATCTATGTTTTTTTAAATAATATAAGTACCGTATAGGGAATGGGATCCTCTGCTGTCCAAAATAGACGGCGTAGGGTTTAATCAACAACATTGGACTTCATCAACAATGCAGGAATGAGAAATTGTAAAAAAACAGGTTGATGACAAAATGAAAGGCAGTCGAGTAGCAATCCGAAATGAACCGCAGAGGATCCGCATCCACTGTACAGTTTATAACCTCTTACAGAATAAACTGTAAAACCATCTTATTTGTAACTATGTGTTGGAGGCATAAAAAATATAGGCTAAAATAATTTCGCTTTCATATAATCCTTGGATCATCAAAATGATGGTTAAACGCTTGAAACAATAGGGCTGGAACTGGACTTAGCAGGAATAACTAAAGAGCGATGTCTTAGATGTATCAGCTGAAACTATATACTGTATTTTGGGTGATCATGGAGCTCATGCTTTCTCAGACCTATGGGTACGGCAAAACCTATAATCTCGACGCAGTCTACTTCTCTTTTGTAAGAAAGATTAGATAATATGTGGATCATCTGCCGAGAAGCACAGAAACAAGCGAAAGAATCATACGATATACAGTGATCAATCACATACCACAACAGAGAAGCTTTTTCATCCAGGACTTGATCATCGTGCTCATTTCACCCATGATCTTTTCCTTCAATCCTCGTCCACTCGCTAACCTGGTATGTGGTCATCATGAACATGATTAGTAACCGAAAACGAGAAGCTGTTCACGACAAGAATCAGAAAACAAGCATATCCTGAAATGATAAATCAGCGAACATTGGAATTAGAAATGGAAAGGAAATGTACGATGTGATGATAGCGAGAGGAGAAGCAAAGATTGATGATGTGCTAATGTTTGCAAGATAACCTGAGAATGAAGAAGAAGCATTTGAAAGGGGGTGAAATTGAGGAGACTTATAAGCATGCATCGGGAGTTTATAATTATTATTATTGGAGTCCTCTTGGTCACCTTTGCTTGCAAGGAAAAATAGCAGGATTTGTATGCATCATATTTCATCATCATCCTTTATCTGGCTAAATATTTGTATTTTTGCTGTCCCTATTCCGCAAGTCAGTGACATCACTATATCATTTTCATACTTAGAAGTTAACTCCTACCCTTTAAATGCCATGTGTTATATGGTCATAAACGGGATAATTGTATTGTTTTCTAAGCAAATAAAAATTGTATGTATGATTTGAAATATAAACGTCAAATAGCGGACGTGTTTTATAGCTTGTGATTCGGTCAACTATACGTTCCATATTTCTAATTCGTTACCGATGTATGGTATATTTACAACAACGGCAATAACCAAGATATATGCTCCAGTTAAGACCTGATTTTTTGAAAACGAGAGGCACATAGTCTATATCTATCACAAATAACACGGTGATCATCCCGATTATCTGGTCTAGTTGGTCTCTGGTTACTAGCTAACATGTCACTTATTAAAGTTCAAAGGTTTACGCATTGTGAATCATATGGTGATGAATGATGGAACCACGCATGTATCTTTGGAAGGCTAACAATTAGCATCCACAATTCAATAACGGATTCTTGATTAATGACTTCATTCATGAAAAGTATCAATATAAATATATAAAACTACAATCACATCTTTTTTTGGTTGGTATATTGGGTGGTCTAATGGGCCTAATACACTAACATGAGCCTTGATTTTTAATTGAATACAAATGATGAATCCAAAAAATCTCATTTTTCATTGAAGATAAACGCCTCATTCTTCATTGAAAATTTCACATTGATAATTAAATTTAAATTGCTTATATGATACATTTTTCATTTAACATCATATAAAGCCTATATATATGTTGATTTAGGATTTTATAATCCTATTAATGAAAATAAGTGATTATCTTATAACATGCGTTGTTACCGAACGTCATGTCCGAACTGTCATTTGTCGAATAATAAATAACTAGTACTTAATAATTTCATCACATTCATGAATATGAAGACAAACATTACCAAATTAAAACACTTGATTGAGATGATTAATTTTCTTCAACTAAGCTAGCGTACTATAAATTGAAAGTGTGGAGACAATTTGCGATGAGTTTTCATCGTGTGAAGTTGTTAATCAACGTGAAATTGGCAATTTTGCGCTACATGGCATCTGCCTAATCTCACCCCCTAACTCATAGCATGACGTGAGTTACCCTTTTTTACTTCATTTGTTCATCATGGTTTATGATGCCAATAAATTTGCTTAACCATTTGCCGGATTGTTAGGACCTTGGAAAGCATCAAGCCTTTGATTTTGTCATGAAATCGATATGAAAAATATGCGGAGATTGTGATAATCAAGAAGACTTAACTTGGTGTTTAGTCATCCATCCCTCTATCATAAACACGCCCTTACGTTATCAGGAAACAATTTCTCCGTTATATCATCACTAAGAATATGTACATCTCCTCCATCTCAATCCTCGTATCTTATAAAATGAGTTATATGTGTCTTTGTTATTACGATACGATATGTTCTTCATTTGGGCCTAAGCATATCGCACCTGAGCTTTGGGCTCGACAAACATGGGCTTACCAATATATGGGCTTATAAGCATGGTTCGATGAAAGTCCATAAATCTTGGGCCAGTAATTATATCGTCCCCATGATATTGGTATGAGTGCTTCCATAAGTACACTTATGACGAGATTATCTTAATTACTACTTTGATCTAGTTAGTTGAATTTGCCAACCTAAAAAGATAATGTAAGGGGCAGTAGCCACAGGCAGAATTATTGAGGCGGCTATTGAATCGAACCATTGAGGTGAAAACTTATGCTCCTCTCATCATTACCAAAGAAAGAACGAAAAATGACGATCAAGACAAATGAGATGTAATTTTCTCCTAAAAGAGAACAGGTGATCGTTTCACCATTGTCGAGGATTTAAAATGAAACATGTTTTTCAAGATTATAAACATGCTGAAAAATTGAAATCGATCAAAATTATGTGTGGAATACAACATATCAGTAGAGTACACTTCAACATCATGTGAACTCAGTATATCATTCACGTTGGACATGAACTTTTAAACAATTTTCCATCACACGTTTTATTGTTTCAAATGTCTAAATTTTAAACTCATTACAACCAGAAAGAATTGGGACGCCAAGAATTGCTTCAAACCTGCCCAAGGCATAACCAGCTGAGATAGGGACTATATTTACTGTCGCACCATGTTCCAAATTTTGATATCCAATCCAATGACAGATTCTTCAACACCTAACTGCTATTATCTTTACTTTTTATCCCCTCGAAGAAACTTGAATTTTGGTCCACAGCCGAAATTGTGACCAACATTAATCATGATCGTCATCCCAGACTAAACAACACAAAGCAACAGAGCAGTTCCCAAAAAAACAATTCAAGTACCAAGTTCAACAACACCGGTTGATTATACATGAACGTAACATCATATTACACGCCTCGTTGAACTTAACAAAGGCCTCATTCTCATCATATTTCATAGCATGAAAAGTAAACAAGAAGGGAAAATAACAATTGAAAAACAAGACCAACGCAAAGGTATTAGCATAGGGATCATCGATGATTCATAAATCACCAACCACCATCGTCGTCCCCGACATCGTCACCATCGTAGTACTCCTGATCCTCGACCTTCTCCGCCGCCTCGTCAGCTATATGATCCTCCAACGCGCCCACCCCCTCCGACAACGCCAGTCCACCCAGCACCCCCGCCACAGCCCCCACAGCCAATCCCGTCCCCATCCCGAACTTGCTCTTCGTCGGCTGATCCACCTGCTGCTGCCCGTAGCTCCCATAACTCCCCTGCCCGTATGCCGGCTGCGGCTGCCCGTAACTCGGCTGCCCGTACCCTGGCTGAGCCGCAGGCACCCCACCGTACGGGTACCCGGCCGGTGGGACCGCAGCAGCATACGGGGAAGCGTAGGCAGTCGGGGGAGGAGGAGGTGCGTCATACGGGTCCCTATAGGCTGAGGACCTGTAGGGGTCAGCGGCTTCGTAGTCCCTGGTCCCGTACTGGGACCCAGACCTGTAGGGGTCAGGGGGCCCATACCTGTTGCTTCCCCTCAGGGTCACCTCCACGGTGATCTTGCCGTGGGGACGGCCCGAGGGACGACGGAGCTCGAGCTTCCTGACCCCTCCTCGGGGGTCGTCCAGGACGTCCCTCAAGGGAAGCCTGACGGACCCGATGAGGGGCTTGACGTCGTCCTTGGCCCCGGCGTGGACGACGTCGATGTAGAGGGTGGAGTCGGAGGGAGGGGCGTTGAGGGGAACGATCAGGGTCTGGTCCCACTGCGGGAAGGCGTCGCCTTCCTCGTCGACCCGGGTCGTCAGTTTCCGGGCCGGGTCGACCCAGACGACGACGTAGGGGCGGAGCGGGCCGTGTCGCCAGTTCACGTTCTTGAGGTCCTTGGCGGACGTGATCGTCACCTCCAGTTCGCCGTACCTGGACATGATCGTGGGCCGGTCCGTCAATTCAATTCACTGTTGGTGGTTTGTTTATTTGGCTTTGCTGTTATTGCGTCGGCGTCTGGTTAGATGGTTGAATATATAACTCCAAGGGATGATGAAATTCCAGCAATGCCCCTCACGCGGTTCTGAGGTTGACTGATGACGCTACCTGAAATGACTATTTAGGGCTTGGAGGGTAGTTTGGTAATTCTGAGTGGAAAGCAAGTGGTGCCTTCGTGGGTAAGAGTCCAAGGTGGCAACTGACAGATGGAGGTTGGGGACTGGGGAGGTTGGAGAAGTGGGTGACCGGTGACTACCGGTGGAGGAAGGGAGGCCGTTTTCAAGGCCATGTAGGATATGCTTTTCTTTGCATCGGGAAGCATCGTTGGTGGGTGGGGGGCGTGCGTTATCAAAATCGAATATTCGTAAAATATATCAGTAGTTTATTTCTTATTACTGGAATTTATAATAAGTTCAATACAAAATAATTTGAAAATTCGAAATTCAAGACATACTCCTTTCATCTTATATTTATTTAAATATTTTAATATGATATGAAAATTTGAAAAATTGTTAAATTTTTCTGTGGATTTTGATTAAAAAATTTTTTTGATAATAATGGTATTCACTGTAATAAATATGAGAGAACATAATAGGTGTATTGTAACAGGATTCTATGTTAAAAGATTATCAGAAAGAGAAAATTTTCAGACTGATCAAATAAAAAAACGTTAAGATTAATATGGGATAGAGGAAATATGAAAATATCTCATAAAAATAAGAAAATTATCAATTGGTTATTTTTTATTTCAGTAATTAGATTATAGTGCAAAATTTTTATTATCAATTATTTCAAAAATTCAAATTATTGTCTTATTTATCCTCAATCATAAAATGAAAATAAATTATTATAATAGATTACAATCATTTATTACAATAGATGATAATTTACAATAATCATCTCAACCCTAATTATAACCCTAAATCTAACCGTTGTCCGTCATCGCTGTCACTTTCTCCCCGAAAAGAGTTGAGAGCAGATTTGGGAAGTGAAGTAGATATGATGTGAGGATTATGGTTGAATATTTATGGAGAGTTAAATTAAAAAATTTGGATGAGACGTAATGTTAGAAAAATATATTTGATTGAAGGAAAAATCAGATCAAACAAAAAAAAAATTCTTCGAAAAATGAATCAATCCGTAAAAAAAAAATTGATTCTACTAATCCGTAATTTAAAAATAAAATTACACTTAAAGGTAATTCACACCATAAAAATTACAATATTTATCAATTTGAAAAAAAAAAACATCAAAATCAAATTAGAACACCAATTAACACTCTCACAGATGATATAATAAATCTTATTTATAATTTTAATATTATTTTATATAAATTTAATATATATATATAAATTTTTGATTTGGATCGAAATCTTATAATTCTCGAGGGACAGAGGGAATATAACTTCGTTACTGTGATGATTTAGTTTTTAGAGAAATAAAAATAGAAAAACAGGGGGAGAATAGATAATCTTTGACGCGAAGTTGCCCACGGTTTCACTTCAGGCCAGATCCTTATCTTAAGGTTTGATGGGCCGGGCCGTTTTGTTGGGTCATAAGAAGCTTGTTGGACTGGGGTAATTCTTATGGGTCCAAACACGATGATGGTCCAATGTGAATATCACTTTGGGAAACGCATCGTCCTGCGTCGTATGATGATCATAGTATTTGAACAAAGCAAACTCTGATGATATTAACCTTGGGCCTTGGTTTATACCGTTTTAAGTAATTAAACATTACTACTTTCATGAGTTTGCATGTGACATTGATCATGCTCAAGTTGATGCTTCAAAACAATTTTTATCGAATTGTTTGAAAATAACTAAATTTATTTAAATAGATTATTACATATAATATTTTTATCGTAGATATCACAATTGACAATTCGATACGTTTGAGTAAACAACATGAGTGAATCGTAACACATTATGAAGTGTTATAGATCAATTTTACTATGATCCCCAATCACTGCTTACAAAGATGCAATGTATGCGAAAGCGTCAGTATGTTTTGACACGGTTATTTTAAGGGGAAACATTTTTGTTACTTCTTCCGTCTCCAAAAAAATATAACGACACGTATTTTGAAATATTTCATTTTTAGTTAATAAAAATAAGAAAAATTATTTTTTTGATATAGAATTAAAATTAATAACTTAATTTATCATTATTATTTCATAATATTTTCAGAAAAAACGATACTCCTCCTTTTCATAATACTTCTTTCGTCTCAGATAAATTACGATATTTTGATTGGATACAAATATTAAGGAATTTATTGATTTTGTGCAATACTATAAATATATCCTTATGAGATTAATAGGAATAAGTTGGTGAATTGTGAGTGGGTGAAGAGAAAAAAAATAACGACGTTGGAGATAATGCGATATAGAGTAGGGATAGTAAAGATAATTCAACGCCAAAAATTTACTAAATTTGAAAATATTATAATTTATATGATATTATAATGTGTTGTAATTTATCTGAAACAGATGAAGTACACATGAATACAATACTTTCTTATATGAATTATTTTAAAATACTTATAACATTTTTAATTTTAATAAATATTTATTTTTTGTTATATTACATCAATTATTTCCTAACATAATTACTATATTAAATCCACCATCAAATTATTTTTATCGGATCAATTTATTACATATAATATTAGACATAAAAAATATTTTATTTATCCTAAAAAAGCTTCGAAATATGTCTCCTTCCACTGCTAAACTGAGGAAAAATACACGCCAGAAGAACCCATTGACTTTGGTGGAAACCAAACCCCTATTTCGGGACTGTATAAGCACTGAACCGAATTCGCATCACATTCATCTCCCTGCTGCAGCCAACTCCCTTAAATTTTGAAGAACATCTCAGCCGCGCACTAAACCCTAATCTAAATCCATCCAAAATGTTTGGAAGAGGAGGTACTCGCTTCAACGCACTTCGTTTTTCTCACAATTCATCTCTACAATTTTTCACTCAAATCATAGTCTTTCCGCTTCTGTGCATGACTTGTCCTCTTAATTTCATCTGGGTCGGATGATTTTGTCGATATAAAAAATGGGTTGTGCTGAATTTTCCACTTTTTGATTGAAGGTATGAACTTTTTTTACTTCTATCGATAATAGCTCCATTGTGCTTTATCTGGGTCGGTTGATTTTGTCGAGTTAGAAAATGGGTTGTCCTGAGTATCTATTGTGTACTTTGGGCTTTTGCAGGACGAGGCGGCGGGGGCCGGGGT